>PVKS010022316.1:0-17497 GCA_004027875.1 Aplodontia rufa | reverse complement strand
ACCCACGGCACAATGATGTCCCCTTTGGTTCATGGATTTTTCTTTTTTTTTTTTTCTGGTCTGTTCTCTCTGTTTTTCCTTTTTGAAAGCTTTTATTGATATGCTCAGGTCAGAAATTCTTTTCTCAGCTACATCCAGTGTAATAACAACCATCAAAGGTGTTCTTCATTTTTTTTATAGTGCTTTTAATTCCTAGCATGTTTTTTTCAGGGCTGAGGACCAAACTTGGGGCCTTGCGCATGCTAGGCAAGCGCTCTGCCACTGAGCTAAATCCCCAACCCCTTAGCATTTCTTTTATGTTCTGTCTTAGAATGTTCGTATCTCTGCTTACATTGCCCATCAGTTCCTATATGATGTCTACTTTGTCCCTTAGAGCCCTTACCATATTGATCATAGTTGTTATAGATTCCTAGTCTGATAAATCCAACATCACTGCATAGTTGAGACCAGTGCTGATGTCTATTCTGTCTCTTCAAAATGTGTTTTTATCTTCTAGTACGACTTGTAATTTTCTTTTTTTAAAATAATTTGTTTGTACCTTTTTTTATTTAAAGAGTGAGGGACAGTGAGAGGGAGAGAGAGAGAATCAATTCTATTTAGTTTTTCATGTGGCGCTTGTTGCTCAGACACTTCGTTGTGTACGTGGTGCTGGGTTTTGAACCCATGTGCCTGCTCTTACGAGGCAAGTGCCGAAACCGTTGAGCCATTGCTCCAGCCCCCTTGTAGTTTTCTTGATGGGGGGCATGCTGTACCGGGTAAAAGAAAGAGCTGTAAATAGGCTTCAGCATCTGGTGGTTAGGTGTGGGGAGAGGGAAAATAATCTATAGTCCTGTAATTAGGTCTTGGTGTTTCAGTGAGTCTGTGCCTGGGACTGTGAATTTCACAAGTGCTTCTCAGTCTCTCAACCATGCTTGGATGAGACAGGATGGCCTGCTCAGCAAGATTCTGATAAAATCCCAATATTTTAGGCTCTGGTAGAAAACCAGTTTCTCCTGAGAGTAAGCCTTCTTAAGAAGAACAGAGTGTTCTGATTTTTTTTTCACAATGGTCCCTTTTCCCCTTCCAGTGCTAGAAACACAAGGGGACTTTTCTCTTGATATTCCCTGTAAGGACCTGGTAGAGCTCCTGAGGTAAAGCTCACCAAGGTGTGGTCACCCTGCGATGCCTGGGCCACCCTGGAGCGTCTAAGTCTCGGGCTTGTCCGTGTTGAGCTGTAGTAATTTGTCAGTTATAGTTTGGTTTTCCTACCCTGGCACCAGTTCCTGCGGTGGTTTCTGCTAGTGGCTTTCTGTTGAGTAAATTGTGATTCTCTGAGTTAGTGTCTGCCTTTCCAATATTGGGGGGGGGGTCTAAGAATTATCAATCATTTCACTTTGTTCCTTTTTTACCAGTTAGTACCAAATAGCAACTTCCCAGCTCCTTATGTGCTGTACCAGAAACCAGAAGTGCATGAGACCTTTTCCACGTTGGCATTCATAAGAGTCCGGGTCATACTGACTTTGGCCTCCATAGAAGTCCTTAAGCAGGTGACTGCTGTCTCCACCACACGCCTGCAGCCTGTGGGGTTCTCCAGATCACGAATCAGCTTTCCTGAAGGAAGCAATCGTGAATCAGTGGGAGCTCAACTGAGAGAGATTTTGCCCTGCAGGAAACATTTGTAAATGTCTGGGCATATTTCCACTGGCATCTGGTAGGTAGAGGGTGCTACTAAACCATCCTAGCTCACCGGGGAGAGTGCCCAACAACAACAACAAAAATATTCTGCCCCCAAATGTTAACGTGTTGAAGTTAAAAAACAAACAAATGCCTCGTTTAACCCTGAAGCGTCCTTCCCTTATTCCTACTCTGCCCTTCCCGCATCTTCAGTGATGGGCCAACTTGATGCCAGCTATGCTTTCTCACAACTTTGAAATTCAGCTTTTCTTTTGATCATTTTTATTTGTCTCGTCACTATCATTAGAATACCAGTCAAGAGTCGGCCAGTGTTCTACTGAGCATTTTACTGCACGCCTGTGGCTTTCTCAGGTGACCTTGCTTCATCCACTCTCATCAACTATGAATTTAGCCTTGATTGCGCTGCGTTCTTCGCTATGGGGACAGATTGCTATCCTTGTTCTTGCAGATGAAGGAGTCGAACCTCAGAGAGGTTAAATGATACCTCCAGAATCACACAGCTCGTTCCTGGCTTACCACACGATGAGGCCACTTCGTTTTGTAATTTGTGACCTGCTGCTTCTTGTGCGAAGAGAAGCCACCATAACTCTCTGTGCTGCTGGGACTTGTGGGTGCCCAGATGCTCTGGCTACCTGAGCTTAGCACTCAATATCTCCAACGTTGGGGAAACGGATGCAGGATTGACACCACCACAGCAGGGAGAGGAATTGGAACCCTAATGTTCCAAGTCCCCACCCAGGTGCTCTGCAGGCCTCCCAAAGAGTGTGAATGGGTCTTGATGGGGATAATAGTCTCTCCAAATACACTCACTGCTAGCCTTTCCTATTGAGCAATTCAGCTTTCAAATGCTCGGTACATTAGACCAAAGGATGGGTGTTTTGTCTTCTTTTTTCTCCTGCCTTTTTCTTTTTTAGGGAAAGCAATTTGCTCCTTTCTGATTTAGAATGAGATCTGGCAAGTGAGTGCGTGTTCTGCCTCCTTCCCTTGTTCCCCTACTCCCTCCCCACCCTTCAGTTAAAAAAAAGTCTTGGGGGGAGCGAGGGGGAATAAGAACACAGGATCCATGCTAAGCAAAACTATTTGCATAAGCTGTACACTTGGTTGTTAGAGCTGGAGCTGATCTAACCTATGACAAATTCCTCCGTCTCGGCTACCTGCCAGCTGCGTTTTCAGTGGGGCTGGCAAGACAACTGAAGTCCACATTCTGTACTAATTAACAACCTTCAGGGGAGAAGACCACCAATTGCAATGCCAGCACACTTCGCTTGTTAAAGGGGACAGGGGGCCTTGTTGGACAAGACCCAGGCGTTTTTTCCTTTGGGTGGTGGGCGGGTAAGCAGGCCAGGAAGGGTGAGGGGTGGGCTGAGGTTGGGGGATGCAGTAAATAGACCAAAAGGACGAACTCACAGTTGTAGTAAGTGTCGGGAAGGCATCTCACATGCCAGAACACAGCAATGAACCCTGGCTTCTGCAAGGTAACTCCGCGGCATGCAAGAAAGGGCGTCTCTCCGGCTGATCTGAGAGCCACACTGGGTAGCCCTACAATGAGTAGCCCTGTCCAAAGAGGTCAGGGCTGCCTTATCTGGCTGGCTCTGTGGTGGGAACTGCGCTGGAGCCTACCAGCCACACCCAGCACAGATAGTCATCATGTTGGTGGCACCCCCTTCCTCTGGGTGCAAAGATCAGACATGCATCTGTACAAGCCACACAAGGAGAAAAGGTCCTCTACCTGGCTCCCACTGAGTTTGGTTTTCTTTGCTACCATGGGGTGGAGTGGAGATGACAAGAGGAAACGCTTAAAGATCAATTGTGGTGGCAAAGAACGATGCATGATCTCACCAGACAACCCAGCTGCTTGTTCCATATTCTCTTGGATGTTGTACTGTCTCGGGCCACTTTAGATGACCTCGGGTAGCCATCCTTCTTTCTTCTTTACTTGGGTGGAGAAAGCCCCCAAGTATAACACATGAGACCTGAAGGGACCCTTGAGACCTTATGTCACTGACCCTCCTGGCTCCAGGAATTGCTTGTTAGAAGTTAACCCCCAGCGGATAGTGACACAGTAGGTCTTTAAGTAATAACTGGGGTTCCCCGCATCCTCCTTTCCCCAGTTATATGTTAAAAGTGTAGGAAATCTCTAGTGCTCCAAGAAGCTCATTCTCTTTCCCCCAGGATCTCCTTCCACCTGCTCAGCAGCGCCCCTCCCTCAAGGAGAACTGAGCCTTCTCCCAGCTCAGCCCTCAGCACCCAATCGTCAAAGCCTCTGGCTTGGAACTATTTTCTTTCTTGCCTGAACATCCATGTGGACCGTGAGAGGTAAAAGGTTGGGGGGCAATGGTCCTTCCCCAAAGGAGAAGCTGGGAGTAGAAAGGTGGGGTGCCCCTCTGCTCACTCCAGACCCTACAGCCCCAGCCACCCCTGTATCACCAGCCCCATGCTTCATTAAGGGAGCACAATGTGTCCCCGTGGTCGCCTGCCAGCCGGGATGTCCTGTGTGACAGCAGATGCAAAGAGAATGAACAGGCGGCTGAAAGGGCTGGGGACAAAAAGAGCACATTGTCCAGGGCTCTGAAAAGGCTGCCTGAGAGGGGACATATGCATCTGAAAAAAATACCCCAGTGGGTCTCCCCCCTGCTGGCCTCAGCCCGCCCTCACCCAAACCTTCAACTGATATTGCTCAATGATGTCTCCAACCCAGACAGGGCAGGGCCAGCTCTGGGCTAGGCAGACATGGGACTAGGGGACCAGTGTGGAGGGAAAGGTCTCAGAGGCACAGGTGTCCCCAAGGGAAATGCTCCACTCTGACCCTTGTCTGCTGTCAGAGTATAACATTATTGAATTACAGGCATCTGTAGAAATCACCCAGCCAAATCCCCTCATTTTATGGGTGTGAAGAAGGAGGATGATGAGCTGTTACAATCGGACAGTAGACGAGGTCACTTCATGACCATGTCAGTCTCTCACCTCCAGGTCCCATACCCATTGGGGTGCATACTATATATCCAGAAGTTGGTGATGGACTTTTCAAAGGGGTTCAATATTCTCTCTGCATCTACCATCTGCTGCTCTGGTAGGGTTTGGGGCCAAAACCCAAGTTGGAAAGTGATTGGTCACACCCATAAAAACCTCAGGGCTTGGTTGGATTTGTACGACTGGGGGTCCAAGAAATGGGAGGAGAAAGAAAAGCCTACTTATTATAAACAGGCTGCTATTTTGTGAGAAACAACTGCATGCTAAAGGAAAAGTACCTGGGTTTGCTAGTCAAATAGAAAAGTCCAAATTCTCTGTTCTGTTTTGTGAACTTGTGCATTTTGTAAGACCTACCTGCCACGAGCCTCAGCTTGCTTCAACAGTAGAAAAATCAGGGCTAATAGCAATGCCAGCGCTGATGTCCTTATCAACACCAATTCTGGTACTGATGCTGATGTGAGTAGTATCTACCCTGTCACTCCTGCAGGGCCACTTGATGATCACATGAGACCCCATGGGTGAAAGCTCTTTGTGGAAACCAGAATAATATTTTTAACACTGAAAGGTTGAGGGTGGGGAGAAGCTGCCATTGCTCATGCCCACATTCTATTATAGAGTTGTTGTTTTTTTTTTTTTCTCTAAATCAGCAATTGCTTCTTGCCCTTTTGGAGGAGGGGAGACAGATGTGATGGGAGTCAAGATTTTTTTTTTAAATCAACTGTAAAATTGATGAGAGCTCCTTTGAACCCTAATGAGCAAAGGGGTTTTCTACTAAACAACCTCTCCTGGTCCAGGAAGGAGCCTGCAGGATCACTCTCCTGTAGCCTGTCTCCAGTGGATTTCCTGACATGAGAAAGCTCCCTGCCCCTCCACCTGGGGCCACTTCCTCTTTTCTCCTCAGCCCCTCCCAAGGTGTACTTAAGTGGACCCCACAGGCTCAGACTACATCTCCCAGGGAAATGAGCTCACCGGCTGCGAGCCAGTAGAAGTGGGGAAGTCTGTGTGGTCTCTCACAACAGCTGTTCGGAATTCCTTTCCCCTGAAAGTTTCCATTCTGTATATGGGGAGGTGGGCAGCAGGGAGCAGGCAGGCAGGCAAAGAAAGAATGAGAGCTCTCCACCCTGTTTGGAAGCTGTTCTGTTTCTTTGAGACCTCAATGCTTCAGAGACATCATGCATGCTGGAAGATGTCATAAATGAGCTTATTTTGTTCCAGATGTATGGCACTAGGATCTCCCATTCGGAGTCCACCCACTGCGTTGCCATGGCAACACACACACACACACACACACACACACACACAAGCACACACGCTGGCGTCCCTAACTGCTCAGCCCTGGAGAGGGGCTGAGGGGGATACAGGAAATACTTTTTGCTTTCAGAGGAATTTCTCCTTCTGAAGTCAAGTAACATATTCCTACACCCATGGGAGGTCTGGTAAATGCCATGCAGCCCAGTACCCAAGAAAGGGTCTCCCTTTGGACTAGGCTGGCCAGAAAGGGCCTTGTGGAGGAGGTGGAACTTGAGCTGACCGAGGAAGAGGGTAAAACTGGACACAAAGCAAAGCTGGACATCCTAGACGGTGGGGAGAGGGCAGTGAGGGTGAGGAAGCGGATGAGCCCCTTGGCATCCATATGCATCTACATGTGTCCAGAGGTCTACTGAAATGTCCCCGGAGCAGAGAAGGCCGGGGGAGACCCAGCTGGTCTATCCCCATCTCCAAACAGGAGTAGTACCCAATCATCCTCTCTCATTTGCAAAATGTATCCAAGCAGGATTCCAGAATCCTCAGCAAGTTGTTCTGGAGATTTATGACCCTACTTATCAATAAATCTTTCCTCATGTTTCCTATTACTCCTTTAGACAGTCTGATATTCACAATCTGAAAGCAAATATTAAATGTAGGGAACTCCAGACCCCCCAAAAGTTCCTGCAGGATGAAAGGGCCTCATTCAACGGACACTCCTGAGCACTCACTACACGCCAGACTACCTGTCAGGCTCTAAGAACTCAGAAGGAAACTAAGAGGCATTCATGCTGTAGCAAGCAATTAAGGTCTAGTGTAAAAAAAAAAAAACTTACTATAAAATACAGGCAAGAAAAAGTTGCTTGAGGACTGGAGGATGTTAAGGAAGCCTTCCTGGAGGAGGTTAGGGCTTCACTGGACTTTGAAGGATGAATAGGAGTTTTCCAGGTGGGTAAAGAAGGAAATGACATTCCAGGCACAGGAGTCAGTAGGTGTGAATGCACAAAGAGGTGACAAGCAATCCCTTATTTCCTCCAGGATCTTGCTCTCCCACTTACATGTCCACTTAACATTAGCATATACTAAAAGGTTAATAAATAAGTATAGAAATTGTCTAGCTCTTTACAAAACTGTCCAGGGGGTTTGAAAACCTTCTAGGTGCAAGTGCCCATAGGATTTTTATCAGTAGGTGGCCAACACGGAAAGCCCAGCACACTGAGGGTACTTGGTCTTTCATTTATTCACAGGCTACCCTGTGACTCCAGTGTGAGGTCGTGGGAGTTTTAGTAACTACAAAAGCCAGCATAGTAAGAGGAGGGGTTGCAGGTTTGATGTGACAGAGCATTTTTTTGTCTACTGTCAGCCCTTTGGTCTGTCCTCAAGTATTGCTGTTTCGGCATCCAAGTACACATACCTTCCCTCACTGGGTTGAAAGAGAAATTCTACGCATTATTAGTCATTGCAGTAGCAATAGGAAAGTGCAAGAATGACTCTGCTCCCGGACTTCGTATTCATTACCTCTATTCTGCGGGAACATGCAGTTATTAGCCCCTTGTTACAGATGAGGGGACTGAAGATCAGGTGCCCAGGGTCACATAGCTACTGATGATCACATGTAAGATGAACTCAGGCAGTGGGGTTTCAGGGTTTGGGACACTAGTCAACCTTCTTGCTTCTTCCAGCCATACAGAGTAAAGAGACAAAACTCTTTCCCCACCTTCTCTGTGCCCACTGATAGAGTTTCAAATAGTAAGGATCACTGTTGTATCGATAGGGCTGCCACTCAAGCTCCTCTGCTACCCTCCCATCTTCACTGTGCCCCTAATCTCAGGATTGAGTGGTGGCGGCAGGGGCATAAGGCTAGCAGAGAAGAAAAAGAGACACATTTGCTGGGAGGGAGTAGTAAGTATCTTACACTGTTCAATGATTGGAAGGCTTTCTTGGGCGTCTCCGTGTTTCGTGTAGTATTTTTCTTTTCCTGGGGGATTACAAGGTCCTCATTGACCTCTCATCCCTCCAAAACTTGAAAAGAAAAGATATCTCATTATGTAGAAGAGAATCTAAGGCATAGGGGCAAAAATTCTTGTATCACTTATAGGACTCTGAGAAATAGGGAAAGATAGGACAGGGACTCCTATTAGTTCAATCTAACACATACTTTGTATCAATGGGACAGACCCAGATCCAGAGGGACAGCAGCCTCGTGGCCCACATGCCACCTTTCTCTAATACCACATCAGGACAGGCTTCCCAAGTCTACTGTGGGTGTCCTTGAACAGTCACCAAAGACTTCTCAGTTTAGGTTCCAATTTTCTACCTCACAATCTATCTCACGATGACATGGCAGCCCCTTTGATATACCTGGAGCAGCCATTAGCTGTCTGAAGTGGAGCAGAAGGAGCTTCTTGACTTCTCTCCTTAATCTCCAAGGAGAGCAGGGTGTTGGGTATTTTCCTCACTGAAAGTCTATTGAACTACTTACAGTTTCTTCTCTCCTTCATATGACCAGATAGGAAGAGCAATAATCTGACTAGTTGGTTAAATAAATAACCAACTTTCATTGGGCGCTAGGCTTTACTAAAAATAAGATTCAGCTGTCATCAAATTTACTGCTTCTGATTGGACAGAATGTATTAAGACTGCCATATGAACGGTACCCACAGAGTTGCGCAGTGCACAATCCGCGCAACGTCCCCCAAGGCCCTGCCTTCAGGCAGCTCAGAGTCTGATTGGGGAGTTATCTAAACAGAAAATTCAGTCTCATCAGCACCATCACATACGTACATCCAAAGACCATGGAGAAGGAGAGCAGGACCCCAAGCACGGCAGGAAAGATGCGGCATTGCAGGCAGAGGGGTTGTGTGCATGGGGAACCGGTGGGGAAGAGGGTGTGAGCAGGGTGGGGTTGGCAGAGTCAGCTCCTCATATTCTCCCCCACACTGGTGATGGCTGGACAGCCCCCTCCCAGAAATCTTCTTGTCTTTGAGGCTCAGGGTTGTCCGGGAAGGAAGGTCCCCGGAGACAGGCATGTCCAATGCAGAAGGAGATGTAGAGATTGATTGTTTTTTCAAGGCCAAACCCCAAGCCTCAGCCCCACAGTACCTCAGTGTGCAGACTGAGAGCGACAATTCAGGGCCTGTTTGCCCAGGCCGGGGAAGGGAGGCTTTCTGGGAGAGAGGAGTGAGCAGAGGCTCCAGTCTCTGTTTGTGCAGACAGCATGGAATCTTTTCAAGCCATGACCGTGACCGTATGGCATCCGCTGTTTCCCTCCAGGAAAATCCATGGCATGTGAAGGATGGGCAGGGCTGGTCTGCCAGAGGTGGGCTCAGGCGGGCTGGGTCTCTCTGCCCATCTTGGTGGTCAGTCCACTCAAGGGATCAGAAAAGTTCAAAGACCTTCCAGCTTAATCTCAAGCTTGAGGTAAAGACAATTCTTGGGGGGCAAAGAAGGGAGTAAAAGAGGAGTTTTGGAGACCACTCCTTTCTCAAGAAAATGCTCCAAAGTGGGGGGAAAACCCCACCCTAATCCAGATACTTCTCCTGGGCACCTGGTTACAGAGGGAAGGCTCCAGTGTGTCCAGCTAGAGTTCCTGCTCCTCCCACCTTAAGGGGAAAGGGTAGAAAGAACCAGTAATCTTAAGCCAAGGACCCAGGTAGTTGGCCATCTGGGCCTGCAGCGTCTTGCTAAAACTAGACTTTGGGTATATGATCACTGTTCCAGAAGCTTCAGTCTCTCCCCTTTGCCTGTGAGTACAATCCAGACCCTATCTGTGGCGCATCAAGATCAATTGCTACCTCCCTTCCTCCCGCCACAGTTCATCTGCCAGTACCAACAGCCACAGCCTGAGGCCTCCCAAGCTCACCACCCAGGCGCTTCTCCCAGCACGTACAGCCCTCCCGCCCTTCCCCATCTAGTGAAAAATTCTCCCCGCTCCCTGCCCTGTGCAGTTTGGACATTTTCCAAGTATAAAATAAAATAAAATTTATAAAATGAAATATGAATGGTTGAGAATCATCCATTGGATATCTTTCAGACTTTTTTTTTTTTTGGTACCGGGTATTGAACCCAGCAGTGCTTAACCACTGAGCCACATCCCCAGCCCTTTATATATTTTATTTTGAGACAGGGTCTCGCTAAGTTGTGGAGGCTAACTTTGAACATGGGATCCTCCTGCCTCAGCCTCCTGAGTGGCTGGGATTATAGGCATGTGCCATAGTGCCTGACTCTTTCAAACTTCTTAAGGGCAGGAACCAGTCTGCCAAAGTTCAATGGACAGTGCCTTGTATGTCATTGTGTGCCTTTTGAAAGGAAGAATAAGGGAAAGAGGCAAGGAGGTCAGGCAGCAAGAACAGGTAGGTTGGAGAAGGAGAAAAGAAAAGAAAGAGAGAGGGAAGGAGGGGATAATTAATTTTAAAAAACTGCCCTGTTTAATGGGGTGATTTCTTATTCTCAAAGTCAGATCTTACAAATATTGGCTTCCTATGTGGATATAATAAATCTCACCTGAAAGAGGAATGTTGTAAGCCAAGATCTTGCATGTGATATGGCATTACCTATTTGGACACATGAACAATATTAGATACTTATAATAAAACTTGTCCTTATTTATTTATTCTTTTGAGAATGGTGATTTCAAATGAAGTTCATCAGGAACCCCATCCAGCATGGAACCCCAGGGTGGGCTCTGTCCCCAAAATTTCAAAGTCTATCAGGAAAGGGGAGACATAAGCCAAATTATCAAATCAAGGTCAAAAGCCAAAGATGTAGTGAGAAAAGACGGGGGAGATTTGCCCCATTCACCCAGCTTGGAGAGCTGTGAACTCGGGAGCCTTCTCCTTGGAGGCTTGAGGTGGAATTGAAAATGTTTGTCTATTGCCAAGGAAGGCTTGTCCTGGAAACTAGAACGCACCTCTGACTCAGTCCAGTGAGGAAGGGGTCTCAAAGCTGGGCCAGGGGCAGAAACAAAAGGAAGACAGTACCTCAGGTAACAACCATACAAGAGAGAAGGGGCCACCTACATGTTCAGGGCTCTCTGCAAAGGAGAGGGAGCCGGGAATGCAATGTGTGATGAGAGATTGAGGAAGATTTCAATATCCATCAATTGATTAATTATTTATTTCATCACTCAGCTAGCATTTTGCAATGACTTCTAATCCATCTTCCTAACTTTGGTCTCTTCCTAGTCTTACATGTCCTTTGCGGTATTCTAATGTTAATCTTCCTGGGATAATGCTTTGATCATGTTATTTCTCTTCTTACAAACTATTAGCAGTTCCACTGAGAAAGAATAAAAGTAAAATTTAGATAAGCATTCAAAGTCATTTTAACTGCATTTCACGTTTTTTTTTTTTTTAAGAGAGAGGTACAGTGAGAGGGGGAAGGAAAGAATCAATTTTATTTAGTTTTTTTTTTATGTAGCATTTCCTGCTTGGACAATCTGCTGTGTACGTGGTGCTGGGGTTTGAACGTGGCTACTCACACATGCCAGGCAAGCACCCTAACCTCTGAGCCACCGCTCCAGACCCTGCATTTCACATTTTAACAAGGCCTCTAAGTGATTTGCAATGCATGCTGAAGGTTGAGAATTATTCCCATATGGCTTATCTCTTTCACAAAGGATATATGGACTTCCAAGGCAAGAGCCCTTCCAAATACATCCACATGGGCTCTCAGCTCAGAGTCCCGTAAGTGGCAAACGTGGAAAGGTAGAGTGTGTTCTGTCCTGAGGCTGCCTGTCAAGTAGCAAGCTGGTTACTCTGTGGAATAGAGAAGAAGATGCATTAGCGGGTGCACTTGTTCAGAATCTGTCAAGAGGCAAAACCAAGACATGGAGCAAGTGAGAGTAACCAAGGGCTAATCTGCAGACTGCAGTTACTAAAAGCAACAAACAGAAGGGCAGGGGAGATGCTGGCTGGTTTAATTTCATGTTCTTATGTGACTAGACTCATCCTTCATAGGTGTTTGACATTTTTATCTTTCCAGGAATAAACAGCCAGCAAATAGAAGTGGTAGATGGCAAAAACAAAAACAAAAAATCCCAGCAATTTACTATTACTTATAAAAATAAAAGTTAATATATAATGAGGCCCCACGGTGTGCTATGTGCTATTCTAAGCATTTTATGTACTATTGATCCTATGATTGATAAGACCAGGGAGAGAAAGCAATTTATGAAATCAATTCAGAAGCTACTGCAATATGCTAGGTAACCCAACAAGATCATGTTATAAGTTGATTTCACAGAAGTAGAAACTGAGACACAGAGAAATTAGGCAGATCCTATTGCTGTGAAGTGCAGGATCAGGTTTGAACCGCTCTGTGCACTACGGAGGTTGAGGAAGGAGAGTTAGGACCTTGGCACCTCAAGGTGACCTGCAAACGGCAGAGAGGGGAAACTGTTGGTGGCTTCAGCAATATCCTTACTGCTTGGCTCTTCATTTGCCCTCCAAGAGCTTTGAGGCTGCTGAAAAGCTTGCCTTCTCTCTTTATCCACTTAGCTTTAACACTTCCACCATCCTCCTGCCCCCGCAGAAGTCATAGAACACTTCTAGGGGTGATAGACTGGTAGTCACCCTCTTCTCTCTCACCCCTGGCTTAAATGGGCTCTCCTATTACACTGTGTATCCACGAGTCTCTCCTTCACCCTGGAACATTCTTTTCATTTTCATCCCATAAAGCATGGAACGACCAGATCAGATCAGATAGCTTTTACAGCTCAATTTTTAAAATAGACACACAGAGAATGACAGTTCAGCGTGATCTCACAGAATCCATGATGCTTCAAGTGACTCTCAACAACTAAGTTAGGCTGTCTCTGTCTCACTGTGTGACCCTGGGGCCAGCCACTTGCCCTCTCTGTGTCTCAGTCTCCTGCGGTGGGATCATAATATCTACCGCCCAGCAGTGCTTGGAGCATGAATGAATTATTATCCTGAACGCCCTCTGAGCTTCTGGGACAAAGGTGCTATGTTAATACACAGTCTCCCTCTTCTTCTTCTTCTCATTAGTATTATTCAAACCCAGATGGCATTATTATTGTTGTTGATTGACAGCCCTGCATAGCCCCATTCATGGGTGTCAGAGAGCCAGGCGGTAGTTAACACAAGCAAAAACCATGTTTAAAACAAAGCCCAAGAACACTCCAATAGTGTGTGCCTTGGGTCGCTATTAAAGCCAGAGCAGCTGCGGTGGCAACACGGAGGGACAGGGCAAGGAAATGCATCCCCCAGCACAAAGAGGAGAAAGTGGGTCCTGACACTGATCATATAATCGTGCTGGGCTTTTATAGACACTGGGAGGCCTCAAACAGAATAAATGCTTGAACTTTATCCACGGTTTACAGGCAGTGGCTGTAGAGGTCTTTGTTGCTGTTGCTGCCATGTTAATGACCCAGCTTGGGGTGTTGCCGCCGTCGGCGGCCGCGTCTTCCAAAGAAAACAAATCAAAGTGACTAACTCAATGTCCGGCAATGAGTTTTCCATTATATAAAAATAAGTAAAAATCTTTTGCACTCGGGCAGCCACGCTGCGACGGAGGAGGCAAGGGGTCAAGGTGGCTGGACACTTCGAACCCCATGAACCAGCACATTAAACAGAGGCCCCTGTGCTTTGCTAATTGAAAAATAAACAGATTTTCTAAAATGCACTGAAGTGCTCTCTGGCTCCGTGGATGGTATCTGTAGCACCAGAGCGTGGATAGAGAGGCAGCTGAGGAGGGAGAACGGGGTGCCCAGACCTGGCTCTCCACTGCCTTCCCACTCTGTTTACCTGGACCTTCGCCGCAGCAAGACATCAGCCTTCACCACAAGGTGTCCCTTGCAGCATTAGAGGAGTTTCCTCGCAGTGGCATCTTGGGTAGCTGCAACTTGGTGCCTTGGAGGTTTAGGAGACCGACTGCCCATAACTGTTCTGATCATTGTAACAGAACTTGGGAGTCCTCAGGAGCATGGGAAGCTGAGGAGTGGAGGCAGATGTGGACACATGGATGAATGCAATGAACTCATGGGATATGAGGGGTTGGGGCGAGGAGGGTGGACACGTGAAATATGGCAAACCAGAAGTGGGGGAGGGAAGCAGAGGCAGTGGAGTAAGAGAAAAGACTGGGGGACATGCTCCTGATTGGGGGATGGTTTTGGGGTACGTGAAGGGAGCAACAGGGATAAAGTTAGTATCATTCAAGGAAGTTAGACATCTGGAGTCTGGGAAAGGAGGTCCGGAAGGGAGGCAGATGGTTCCAACTCCTATTCTCCTAACGTGCTGATTGGATGTGGTGCTTTTTTTCCACCCTTAAAACAGAAGTTATTAATCCCAGCGAATGTTTCTTTCACCAAAATACCTTGCTTTATTATCTGTAAGATTTTTATACTTGTCCTCCTCACCAGGCCTCTTTCCCTCCCTGTCCATCCATCCCTTCGCTCACTGAGTCAACACTAGGGAGTTTTTCTCGTTACTGTATGGAAACTGTGCAAACATGCTGGAGTGGTTGAGCAGAAACCTGAAAACCAAAGGGAAATGACAAGGGGAGAGAGCAGAAAGAGACCAATAGGAGGAACTACCATGTTCAGCTGCACAGGAGGAAGACCAAGGAAAGAGATGGGATGCCGTGGGAGCCAGATAACGCAAAACCAGGAAGCAGGGCAAGCTCTGGGAACCACAGGAGCTGGAGAAGCAGGAGCAGAGAGTGGGAGGGAGATGAGGCTGGCAGGTGGGCAGGGACCAGATCACAGAAGGCCTGCTGAACCACATGAGGAGCATGGACTTGACCCTGCTGACTCTAAGCATGGGGATAGGTCAGGGATGGGATCGGATCGTAGAAAGGTCACTTGGGTTGAGGGTGAAGAACAGATTGGTTGGGTTGGGGTGTGGGGCATGGGGTGGAGCAAAGTGGGTAGGAAGCTGTTGCCATTGCCAGGGTAGGAGACGCATTGGTCTGAACAAAGCTGAAAGGGAGCAGAAAGGACAGATGTGACCCCCCAGAATGGTAGAGTCATGGGAAGAGGAAGCTGTGGTAGAGCAAGGGAAGGAAGCCTTGCAAATTCCACCGGGTCTAACTTGGCTACCTGACTCATTTTCCAACAGCTTTTATTTATTTATTTTTTTGTTTGTTTTTTGAGAGAGGGATAGTGAGAGAGAGATAGAAAGACAGAATCAAATTTTAGTTTCTCATGTGGCCTTCGTTGTTCTGACACTTCATTGTGTATATGGTGCTGGGGTTTGAACCAGCGTCCTTGCGCATGCCAGGCTCCAGGCACCACAGCTTTTTTTGAAGTCTGCTTTGTTCAAAAGACTCTCTTTCAAACTCCGCTCCCTCATGTCTCTGCTTCTATTTTTTATTGCAATAAAGCTGTGCATATTGATGGGATTCGCTGTGACATACTCATACATGCACATAATATAACAATACGGTTTGGCCAATATCGCTCCATAGCATTCCCCTCTCCCTCCCTTCCTCCCACCCCGTGGACCCGTTCCTCTACTGCTCTCCCTTTGATTTTTAGGAGATCCATCCCTACCTTGATTTTTCTTTTTCCTGTTTAGCTTCCACATATGAGAGAAAACATATGACCGTTAACCTTCTGAGTTTGACTTATTTAACTTAACATGATGATCTCTATTTCCATCCATTTTCCAGCAAATGCCATAATTTCATTTTTCTTTATTGATGAATAAAACTTCATTTGGTACATATGCGACATTTTCTTTATCCATTCATCCATTGATGGACACCTAGGTTAGTTCCATAAGTTGGCTACTTTGAATTGTGCTGCTATAAACATGGAACGTGGCTATGCATATGTCATTATAGAATGATGACTTTAATTCTTTAGGGTAAATACCAAGGAGTAGTAAAGCTGGGTCATATCATGGCTCCATGCCTAGACTTTTGAAGAACCTCCATACTGATTTCCATCATGGTTGTACTAATTTACACTTCCAACAATCATATAAAAGTGTTCTTTTCTTCCACATCCTCTGCAGCATTTATTATTTTGTATGCGTGACGACTGCCCTTCTGACTGGTGTGAGATGGAGGTTTGACTTGCACTTCCCTAACTGCTAGCTAATGATGTTGAACATCCTTTCATGTATTTCTTGGCCATTTCTGTTTCTTTGGAGAAGTGTCTGTTTTCATTGAAGTCTTCCCACCCCATACCTTTCTCTCACCCAGACATCGCTTTTCCTCTTTAATCTCCCTGGTTTCTTTCTCCTCCTAATCGCCTGTTCATCTACATTCTTTCCTCTAATTCCATGCGTTCTTCATCTTCACAACACAGTTGGAGTTGGGATTTATCTCTTATTGCCGACTCCTGCTATAACAGCTGCTGCTGCTGCTGCGGACAAAGATTATCCTGGGAGGCAGGATGAGGGAGATTTGGGACAGGATGGAGAGAAACCCAGGGAAATAGAAGTTCAAGGGTAGATTTAGGGTAGAAATAAAATTAAATTGGTCATGTTTTTTCATGGAAATTGTTATTTGGGAAAAGATTTGATGAGGACCCTGAAAAACTTCACATTATTGTCCTAAATTTAGGATAGATAGATATAGATGTAGATATAAAGATAGACATTTTTCTTATAGTATGGGAGAGAATCTAATTCTTAAGAGGACTAAAGAGAAGCTGCCCTTCCCCCTACTCAATCCTGTCCACCATCTCCTCCAGAGGGAGTTAAGGAATAGACTTCTGGTTCCTGAACCTTCTGGAAAGCCAAACCCCTAAACCTGGGATAACTCTGTGATCTGTGGAAATTGGGTGGGTTTTAGGTAGAAGCAAAACTATAATCTGTATTGGGCACAAGGCTGGAAGGGAGCTTCTCAGTATAGGGACTGAATTTGCCCGTTTGTTACAGAGGCTGTTTGGAGAGGTAACGGATGTCCTGTGCTTTGCCCTATGCGGACTTCCAACTAGCTAGGAAAGGGTCAGGGAGGGATGAGGATGAGAGATTTACTGCTTGGTAATACTTGGAAGGTAAACATTCAATGGGTTGTTCATAAGCATTTTCTTCTGCTGTCAAAAAAATTCTTAGTTATAGTATTTGCATCTTGTATATCAGATCAGCCATAAGATAAAATGGTCCTGAGCAGATGAAAATGCAAGCATCCTATATTCCTGATTACTGTCTTTCTCCCACGGGAAGCAGCAGCTCTAGGACCCAGAGATTCTCACAAGCCTTAGCAAGATGGCCACCTTCTGCTGGTGACGGTCATTCCCTCATCCACATTCCTATAGCAGGGGCACATGCAGATATCACACACTGTCTGTTACCCTTCGGAGTTCAGTTTCTTCCCCTTGGGTACTAGTTCTTACAAGTGGGCCTAGACTTTCAGAAACTTTAATCAGCACTGTCCTTGTTGATATTTTTATCGCTGAAGCTGTGTGTTCAACATGGTAGCCACAGTCATGTGTGGTTTTTGAACACCTGACCGGTAGCTAATCCAAATTAAGCTGTGCTATAAGATACACAGCCGATTTTGAAAAACATGAAAAAAGTGACGTATCTCATTCAGTATCTTTATATAGATTACATTATTGAATGATAATATTTTAGTTATATTGGTTTAAATAAAAATATTTAAGTTAGGGTCTGGAGTGGTGGCTCAGCGGTTACGG
>PVKS010022315.1:0-33879 GCA_004027875.1 Aplodontia rufa | reverse complement strand
ATAAAATACTTGGGAATTAATCTCACAAGGGAAGTAAAAGACCTCTATAATGAAAATTATCAAACATTGAAGAAAGATATCGAAGATGACTTGAGTAGGTGGAAGGATGTTCTATGCTTTTTTTTAAGGCAGAATTAATAAAATTAAAATGGCCATTCTGCCAAAAATACTATATAGATTCAATGCAATCCCCATCAAGATACTAATGTCATTCTTTACAGACATAGAAAAAGCAATTCTTAAATTCATTTAGAACAACAAGAAAGCCAGAATAGCCAAAACATTACTAAGCAAGAAGGATGAAACAGGTGGATTTGCAATACCAGATCTAAAACTATACTATAGAGCTGTAGTGGCAAAAAGAGCATAGTACTGGTATCAAAATAGGAATGAAGACCAATGGAATAGAAGACTCTGAGACAAACCCACAAATCTTTAAACATTTGATCTTTGACGAAGGGGGTCAAAATATAACATGGAGGAACAACAGCATATTCAACAAATGGTGCTGGACAAACTGGACAGGCATTTGAAAAAAGTTGAAATTAGATCCTTATCTTTCACTTTGCACTAAAATCAAATCAAAATGGATTAAGGAACTAGGAATTAAATCAGCTACCATACAACTGCTAGAAGAAAAGTTAGGACCAACACTCCAGCATTTGGGTAAAGACTTTCTCAACAAGACTCTTAAAGTGAAAGGATTAAAGTTAAAAAAAAAAAAAAAAAGAGTGGGATGTCATTAAACTAAAAAGCTTGTGCACAGCCAAGGAATTAGTCAAAATTGCCAAGAGACAACCTACAAAATGGGAGATAATCATGGCCTGTGATTTCTCTGTAAGGGGACTAATATTCAAAATTTACAAAATACTCAAAAAACTTAATACCAAAAACACAAACAATCCAATCAGTAAATGGGCCAAAGAGCTAAACTTCCTCAACAGAGGACAGTGAGCTAGCCAATGAATACACAAGAAAAGTGTTCTAAATCACCAATAATCAGAGAAATGCAAATCAAAACTACATTAAGATTTCACCTCATTCCAGTCAGATTGGCAGAATATAAACAATAACAGATATAAACAATAACCAATAACAGATGCTGGAAGGGTTGCAGGGAGATAGGAACACTAGCACACTGCTAGTGGAACTGCAGACTGGTACAGCCACTTTGGTAAGCAGCGGGATGGATGCACTATATGATACAGCTATTGTTCTTCTGAGTATTTTCCCAGAGGAGTTAGAATCAACACATTACAGCAACAGAGCAAAATCTAAGTTCATAGTAGCTCAATTTCCAATAGCTAAATTATGGATCCAAACCAGATGCCCCTCACTGGATAGATGAATGGATCTAAAACCTCTGGTATGTATGTATACACATATACACACACGCACACGCACACGCGCACGCGCGCACACACACACACACACACACAGACACAAAATGGTATTTTACTCAGCAATTAGAAACAATGATACTGGGGCTGGAGCAGTGGTTCAGCGATTACACCACTTGCCTGACATGCACTAGTACACAAGTTCAAACCCCGGCACCAGTTACACAACGAAGTCTTGGAGGAACAAAGGCCACATGAAAAACTAAATAAAATTGATTCTCTCTTTCACTTTCTCAATATCCCTTGCTCTTAAAAAAGAAAGTTAGATAGATAGATAGAGTGGCCTTTGAAGGTAAATGGATGACAATGGAAGAAATCATGCTGAGCAAAGTTAGCCAAACCCAGAGCCAAGTGTCGAATGTTTTCACTCATTTGTGGAGGGTGGAGCTAAACCCAGGCTTGGGTGAAAGGTAGTCAAACTCATTAATTAGACCCAGCAAAGACATAGCAACACATAATCAAGGGCAACTATAGATATGGAAGGGGGAGGGGAGAGGGAGAAAACAGGGAGGGAACTAGGGAGACAATTAACAATGTAGCATACTCTTTATGCCCCCTCCCCCGAGAATCCAAATAATACTTAGCAATCATTTAATTATGGAAAATTCACAATCTAACAATTTATATCGCTTGTAGGGGCAAAATATAGAAGAACTAAGAGACTGGGGCATGGGTGATATGGGAGTAATTCTGGTTTAAGAACATATGCATATCATATTCCTACTTTATATGCATGTATGATTGTACAGTAACTCAACTCCTTAATAAAAAATTGAAAAAAAAAGAAAAAAATTCTAGAAAGATAACTGATAAAAGTATAAAATACAGATTGAAAAAAAGAGACCAAGCAAGGAGAACAGTTATGAAACAACTGCTATAGTTCAGGTAGATGACATGGACCAATACTGTAGCATTAGGACTGAAGAGGAGATGGTGCTTTTCTGAAGGAAAAAGTGGCAGGATGGGCTGGAGCGGTGGCTCAGCGGTTTCGGAGCTTGCCTTGTAAGCTTGAGGACCCGGGTTCAAACCCCAGCACCACGTACACAACTGAGTGTTGGAGCAACTAAGGCCATGTGAAAAACTAAAGTTGTTTCTCTCTTTCTCTCTCTCTCTCACTGTCCCTCTTTCTTTAAAAAAAAAAAAAGTGGCAGGATTTTGATTAGAGACTATTAAGAAGAATGAAGAAGGATCTAGGATGCCTCTTACCTTGAGCAATAAGTAGCTGAGAATATACCAGCAATTAAGAATGGAAATATAAGATGAGACTTAAAAACAAAGATAATACTTTCTTGGAGAAATTAAAGCCTGAGATTCTGATGGGAAAAGCTTGAAGTGACTCTGATAGCTATTTTAAAACCCAACTCTGGGTGCAAAGTTAAAACCAATGGACTAGAGGTTAAGACTCAGAAGTCATTGTTATAAAAGATGGTACAATTAAAACCACAGCAGTAGATGAGAACAACCAAGAAGAACTTACTCGGTGAAAAGAGAAAAAAATTAAGAACTGAGCCCTGAAAAACAACCACATTTTACTACAGAGATATATTTTTAAAAAGGGGGAGGAGGAGGTGAATGGAAGAGGTTTGTGCTGGACATTATAAGTATCCTGCACCATCTATATTAGGTGGTTACCTCATTTGCATGAAAAGAAAATACTGACAGTTAAATATAAGAGCATATGTTTCATGCAGAAAAATCCTTTTAAATCCCTTTTCCAGGCCTCTTAGTTGGGGGTTGCTGTTATTTTAATAGTACGTGAATTTAAGATCTAATTAAAAAATGTATCTTTCAAAAGGGAATCCTAATATAGCAAGACTCATTTACAGTCCCCAATGGCTCTAGCTTTTCTTGGGCAATAGAAATTAGGGAAAGAACTCAGAGATGATCAAATTATTTTGGGTATTTTGCAACAACATAATATTTGGCCTGCTCCTTTACTCAAGTGGCAAGATACTCAAGTTCCAAAGTCATTTTTCAGATTCTATACGTATAGAAAATTATTTTCTTTACAACTGGCAAACGCCATTGGTTATGAACATATGCATATAAGCATATTTGTAAATACAAGAATAAAACAGCTCATCCAAGAAAACACACATGCACACAAATTCTCAATAGTAACTGGAGGTAATATTTTCTTTCTAAAGGGAGTGAATTCCAACTTATCACTGCCAAGTTAGAAAACCATTATGCTCTTTCAAGCAAATCCTATGCCTTTTTATGGAAATTTCTTGTGCCCTGCACTCCCGATACAGCAGCAGCAAACTTCTTACTCTGGTTAAGATTTTCTGACAAATATGAAGGGCAGGAATAAACATTACACTATATATAAGTCAATCTTCGGTCCTTAACATTATGATCCAAGTTACAACGTAACAATTTTTTCATTCTTCTTTCAGCAAAACTACTTCTAGCTTATAGAAAATAACACAACTTGACTATTTCTGGGAAGGAAATCAATTCCAGTCTTGTTAAAGAATTACAAGATTAAAGTTTCTCCTATACAACTGAACTTCATTCACTAAAATACAAAATTCACTGAAGGACATTTAGGTGTGATGAAGAATTTTGGAGCAAAAACTTTTTACATTAAAGAACACCAAGGATAGATTCTTTTTTTTTTTTTTTTTTATAAAGAGAGAGGGACAGTGAGAGAGACAGAGAAAGAGCGAAACAACTTATTGAGTTTTTCACATGGCCTTAGTTGCTCCAACACTCAGTTGTGTACGTGGTGCTGGGGCTTGAACCCAGGTCCTCGTGCTTGCCAGGCAAGCACCGAAACCGCTGAGCCACCGCTCCAGCCCCCCAAGGACAGATTCTTAACAATATTGTTTGTTATCTTTAAATATTCACAGACATCATGAACATTTAAACACTGACAAGTGGGGCTTGGTGTGCATATAGATTAGTATTAGACAGTTCACCTAACACGTATAAATACCTGTGTTGTATTCCCAGTACCACAAAAACAAAACAAAACTATGTCAAATGACCACACGATGAATACAGAAATCATGCTAAGATTTAACTTTCTAAAACAATCATCTTCATAGTATATCACATAAAAATTCTAATTCATATAATATGAAATTACATAAATAATATCTCATTGATGAATTCTTCACCATGATACCTTTCTCCTCTTGTTTTCAATCCTCTCGAGATAGGTACACTTTGGAGGAAGAATATATGTAGTAAGAAAAGGACCAGACATAATGTACAGTCAACCTATTGTATCCATGGGAAACTGGTTCCGGTAGTATTTCCCACATCCCACCATATACGGCAAGACCCTCAGGCGCACAAGTCCACTATGTAACATGACACAGTATTTCTGTATAAACTATGCTCATTCTCCTGTATACTTTCAAATCTCTAAAACTTGTAATACCTGATACAATGTAAATGTTATATAAATAGCTGTCATACTGCACCGTTTAGGGAATAATGACAAGAAAAAAGGAATGTACATGTTCAACTCAACACAGATACAATTTTTCTTCCTAAGAATTTCAATTCAGTTGGTTGAATCCATGTATACAGAACCTGAGGATACAAACTGTATTTGTATCATAGACCATTGCATCATAGACCATATGGTCCTAAAAATCTAAAATATTTGTTATTTGTTCCCTTGGAGAAAAAATTTGCTAATACCTGTTATAGGTTATCAAAGGAAACATTAATTTAACACCAGCAGGATCAGGCAAGAAAAAGTTAAGAAATGTTAGAAAAGAAGATATAAATAAGAAATCAGTTGTTAATGACTATTGCCTACTTGCCATGTACAAAGTACGGTTTAAAGTACTTTATTTGTATTAATATTTTTAATACAACATTCCAATGCGGTGGAGACTATTATCCTTATTTTTGTAGATGAGTCACAAAGGCCAAGACTAATCAATAATCAAGCTCAAGAGATATGGAGGTCTGACTACTTATAAATGAATTTTATAGATCAGTCTTCACACTCTAAAAACAGGCACTCCTGGTCCAACAGCACTTTCGGCCCCTTTCTACAATGAAGGGAGATAATTTCCTATAAAAAGAAAAGACCCACAATTACAGATCTGAGGAAAACAATTTGAAAGCGGCAATGAATTGCAACAAATAGAAGAAAAAAATCCAAAGAAAACTGTTAAGATAGCCTATATAAAACTGTAAAATAAATTTATGCTTAAACTCTTGAAGTCATTATGTTTATGGAAAGGACATATTGGAGACTTTTAAAATAAAATATGACCATTAAAATAGAAGCTCAGGAGATAGGGCTGTGGCTTACCAGTTTCAGTGCTTGCCTGGCATGTGCAAGGATGCTGGTTTGAACCCCAGCACCATGGACACAATGAAGTGTCAGAATAATGAAGACCACATGAGAAACTAAATAAAATTTGATTCTGTCTTTCTCTCACTCACTATCCCTCTCTCTTAAAACAAAAACAAACAAACAACAACAACCAAAAAAAAAACCAGAAGCTTAGTAGATGGGCTGAAGAGAAAATAATCAGTATTACTGAAGTTGAAGAATGTCTTAGTGAACCAATATATTAAACCTAAAGAATGCGGAATAAAAGGGCAAAGAGATGGTATGTATGCTAAGAAGGTAATATAATTTGAATGTGTCCCTCTGCATTCCTAAAGTTACGTGTTAATGATATTTGAGACGTGGAGCCTTTGGGAGGTGACTGAGTCATGCGGACTAGGGTCACTCACAGATTAACAAAATACTGGGCTATTTTAGGAATGCTTTTGTTATAAAAGTGAGCCCTTTCTGGCTCACTTACTGTCCTGCTACATGATGCCCTCTGCACCATGTTATAATGCAGCAAGAAGGCCCTCACTGGAAGGAAGCTAAGCAGATGCTGGTACCATGCTCTTGGACTTCCCAGCCTCAGGAACTTTACTTTATAATCTTTACTTTAGGAGTTATCCAGTCTCAGGTATTTTATTACAGAAACAGGAAACTGAGAAAGGGTGGATTTAAAAGTTCCACTAGCTTCCTGATAGGAAATTTAGAAAAAAAACAGAGAACCAAACTAACAATAGTACAATTCCATGGATAAACTAAGAAAGTTAGGAATCTTCAGATTCTAAGTGTCCACTGAATGCCAAATATGGCAGGACATGTGCATGTGTGTATTTCTGTATATGTATATGTGTATTTGTCTTCACATTTGAACATACTGTAGCTGAAATTTCAAATCACTAAAAATGAATACAAAATCCTAAAAAGTTTCTAGAAAGGAAAAATACATTCCCTTTCCCTTGAACATGAGTAGATTTAGTAACAAACAAAAGATAGCAGAAATGATGCTGACTTCTGAATCGAGGTTACAAAAGGTACAAGAGTTTCCTCCTAGATCTCTCCCTACTGGGATCCAAACCTTTGGATTCCTGAGCTGTCAGACTATCCTGAAGACACCACTTTGGAGAGACCACAGTGAGTTGCTTAATGAGCCCTAGCTGTTCAAGTCTTCCTACAATGCTAAAGAAGTCATCAAGATAATCCCACAGAGCCACCAACTGACTATAACATCATCAGAGACCTGAGGCTAGATCCATTCCACTGAGTCACTTCCTAATCCATACCCAAGAAATAGTTTCATTTTTACAGTGACCCCAAATCAATCAATCAATAAAGGAACAAAGAATACATGGACAAATTGAAAATAAATGGAGGAGTGGGGATATAAGTAAGTGGTAGAACACTGGCCTACCACTGGTGAAGCCCAGGGTTTGTTCACCAGCACTGCAAAATTATATAATAATACAAAGAAAAAGTTGACAGGACTAAAGGGAAAACTAGGTAATATGTAATCATGATTAGATTTTAACATTACCGGCTCTGGTGACTAATAGAAAAGGAAGACAGTATTTTTTGAGAAAGAAGAACACATCAGTTATTTATTAGAACAGATCATACTGGTCCATAAGTGAAGTCCAAATTTCAAAGAACTGAAACCATATAGTGCATATTTACCAATACAAAAATACAACTACATTATCCCAAAATGTTTGTAAATTAAACAATTCTAAATAATACATGGGCATGGGTCAAGGAAGAAATCAAGATCATAAAAATAAATTTAAAAAAATCACTAGAGCTGGTACTCCAATATAAAAAGGAAAGTAATGTGCGAAACAAGAGCAAAAACAAAATTACAGCAAGAAAATAAATTAATAAAAAGTAAAGTTAGGGGGCTGGAGCGGTGACTCAGCGGTTTCAGCGCTTGCCTGGCAAGCACGAGGACCCGGGTTCAAACCCCAGCACCATGTACACAACTGAGTGTTGGAGTGACTAAGGCCATGTGAAAAACTAAATAATGTTATTTCTCTCTTTCTCTGTCTCTCTCACTGTCCCTCTGTCTTAAAAAAAAAAAAAAAAGTAAAGTTAGAATCTATTACTGCAGGTGTGCAAAAATATGAACAACAACAACAAAAATAAACCCTGATTACCTCAACATTGGTTTGGGAGAAGTTAGGGAAATAAAGGCACATTAAAACCCTTCTTTTGTGTAGGAAAAGGAAATGATATTGATGCTCTCTACACACTGAAAAACATAAGTCTGCATATTTGGAAAATGTAATGCCAACACCTAGATTATATATAACTTAAAAATCATGAGGAACCAGTGGCTCATGCATGTAATTCCAGCAACTGGGGAAGCTGAAGCAGGAGGACTGAAAGTTCAAAAACAGCCTCAGCAGTTTAGCAAAGCCTTAAGTAATTTAGTGAGAAGTGAGATCGTGTCTCAACATAAAAAGGAGTGGGGATGTGGCTCAGTAGTAAAATGCCCTAGGGTTCAATCCTCAGTACAAAAAAAAAAAAAAAAAAAAAAAAAAAAAATCATGAGGAAAAATGGGCAAAGAAAGGAGAAGATTAGTAGTCACAATACAATAAAAAGAAATCCTCCCAAATCTTACTTTTAGAAACCACAAATGTGAAGAGTTTGTTTTATGAAAAGTCAATGAGGACAAACACAGGACTTAGAAAACAACACACTTAACTTATATGTAGCAAACCTTACAGGAATAGCTGGTTTTGTCTTATTTTAAATGCTGAAGTCAGTATTTAACAATGTAATACCTGAAGCAACAGTAATTGTTTCTTTTGTGGCAATCTACTCTAAAAAAAGGTCTAGATATGGTTTTCAAGCCCTCTGAACCATTCCTTTTTTGGATGGTCTAATTGTTAGAAAGTTCTTTACATTGTTTGGTTTCTTTGTAGTGGCCACCCTGCTGGGTTTCAGTTCTGCTCACTGCTATACAAGAGTAAAGAGAACTTTTTTTTTTTTTGAGAGAGAAAGAATGAATCAATTATTTATTTGTATGTTGTGCTGGGGTTTGAACCCAGTCTTCGTGCATGCCAAGCAAGCACTCTAACCATATTTCTAAATAAGATTTATATTGCTATCTCTTCATTTTTTGTTTTAGATATTATAATTATGGCAGGTGAGAATTTTACTTCTCTTAACACATGGTGAAGCAATATTTTTTTCTTTTTTTTTTTTTTTTAAAAAAATATACTTTGTGTTAATTCTGGAATCATCAACCTTATTTCCCACCTATACCTACCAGATAATCTGCTTCTTCCCTTCTCTCTCCACTCCTTCCCAACATTCTCTCCAAAAACAAAACAAAACAAAACAAAGACAAACCCAAATCCTTCCTGGAGACTGCTATAAATGATGCCAGTTGTTTTGTAAGCCTACAGAAAGATGGCTGTCAACCAAGGACTTTCTATTGCATTAGTTTAGAACTGTGCCCATCCACAAATTGCTACAGGTTGAGTTTCATCTATCTGAAATGCTTGGGCCAGAAGTAGTTTAGATTTCTGATTTTTAAAAAATCTGGAATATCTGTATAGACTTTATTGGCTAAGCATCCCTAATCCGAAAAACCTCAACATCTGAACTGCTCCAAAACCTCCAATTAAAGAGTGCTCAAAAAGTCTGGATGTTGGAGCATTTGGATTTTGGATTTTTCAACCAAGTATGCCCAACTTGTACTATTATGTGTTACCACTTCTTTAGAAAACAAGGAACTTTGTCCTAGTACTGCTATATCTTTCCTAGGCACACAGATTAGTTCAGCTGAATGGTGAGAATACGTAATACCACTGATTTGATGAGAATATTTTTAATAGAAAAAAAAAACACTAAATTCTAGATCATCCTCAGTACTGTGCCATCACTTTTTGGTACAGGGATAAAAAAAAACTTCTTAGTAATACCTAAAACACTCTTAAAGGCACAACATTTCCATAGTTTCTTGGGTTCTTGTATTTCCCCATTCCTGCTTTCATATTAAAAAGGAACCCAAATTCTGGGGCTGGAGCAGTGGCTCAGCGGTAGTGTGCTTGCCCGGTGTGCATGAGGACCCGGGTTCTAACTCTGGCACCACATATGCAACTAAGTTTCAGAAAAACAAAAATCAGATGAGTCTGTATTACAGTTCAACTTAGTACCAAAATTTGAGACAGCCAGTTTTCCTTATAGTTGGCAGGGGTTGGAGGTGGCACTAAAACTTGGTGAGTTGTCTCCTAATAGACTGAGCTTAATCTCCTATACTCTATGGCTGCCAAGGCAATGAAACCCTAAGCTCACCTTTACCCAGTTCAGTAAATACCTCAAGACAAAAAATAGGCTCTGCATGCTGGTTCTAACTTTTACTTATTCTTTAGCCTCTGAGCATGTCTTATAGAATGACAGTTCTTTGATATGTGAAAAAAAATCCTTACACTTTTTTCCTATCATTTTCAGTTATTTGCAGTGGGAACCATTAAAGAAGTTAGTCCATCATTTGACCAAAAATGAGCCACCTTTTTCCTTTAGAACACTTACTTATCTGTTTTGGTACTTAGGATTGACACCAGGGGTACTTAACCACTGAGCCACAGCCCCGATCCTTTTTTTTTTTAACTTTATTTATTTATTTATTTTGTTTTATTTATTTTTTTGAGACAAGATTTCACTAAGTTGCTGAGGCTAGTTTCAAATTTGTAATCCTCCTACTTCAACCTCCAGAGTTGTTGAGTTTATAGGCATGCTCCACAATGCCCAGTTAAAACCATGCATTTGCTTTCGTTATTAAATATTATAATCCTGTCCTATGATCCTTGTCAAAACTTAATCACTAAAGGTAAACTTTCCTGATGAAGAATATAAGTAGTAGAGGAATTCACATTGCTTTTGCAAAGAAGAATCTGTCATGAATTTACTACTTCAGTTTTAATATTGTTCCTTAGGTTTACACTTTTAAAAGGTATCTTCATTTAAAAAAAATCACGGATGGTCAACATGTACATCTTTGCAAGTGAGAAATCATAAATCTATATTTAATGAAAAAATTCCTTTATAGTCTTTTAAACGTAAAATTATGAATACCAGTGTGTTTTGAAGAATACCATTTAAATTAAAGTGATAATTTAATCACAAAGCAATAATTTGTATTTTGTAGCACTTCTAACTAAGTGGGGAGGAAGATAGTGTTAATCAGCTGGGTGGACAATCTCTTACCCTCACAGGCAAAGAATCTGTTCATTCCTTTCCTTTACTACTATCAAGACACCAAATCTAGGGGCTAGAGCAGTGGCTCAGCAGTTATAATGCTTGACTGGCATGCGGGAGGACCCAAGTTCAAACCCCAGCACCACACCCACAACTAAGTATTGGAGAAACAAAAAACAGATGACAAATACATTAAAAAAACAAAAACCTCAACTCTAAGTAACCATATTGTTCTCTTGGGACTACTGAAATAGCCTCTTATATAGTCCATTGCTGCTTACACTACATTGTACACTGGTTCCATCCTATTGAAAGAATGACCTTTTCAAGATACAAATCTTATTATGATAACCTTACTCCTTAGACAATTAAATGGCTTCTTTTTGCTCTCAGTATAACAGTTAAAGTCCAAAACAAGTCCTCAAAGTTCTTAATGATTTGGCCCCTTTCTACTTTATCTTTTCTCTACCCTAATTTGCTCTGTCAGCTATTCCTGCCTCCTTTTAGTTCCTTAAATCTCATATATACTCACTTCTGCCACAGGGCCTTAGCACAAACTATTCCCAATGGCCTAAAGTGCATTTTCTTCATTCTTTAATTAGTTTATGCACATTCTTCTTCTTATATCTCGGCACAAGCGAGACTTCTATAAGATATCCTTCCCTGACCCTTTTGAATCAAAACCTGATACACTCTCATTGTATCAGCTATCTTTCCTTGATAATACGTGTCACTGTTCCAAAACAATATTTATTTTTATCTGTATGATTATTTGACAACCTAATTAGACTGCACATTTCATTAGGGCAGGATCATTTGTTTCATTTACCCAAAACATTAAAACTGGCATACAAAATTGTTATGTAATTATTTGTTGAATGAACTAATAAGTAAATGGATATCCCCTAAATGACCAATATTATTTGATGATTTATAGGGGGTTGTCCCTCCATGATAAACACTTTAAAAAGGACACCCCTAAATATACATATACTCCCCATTTTGGCTTCATGTAATTCATATACACTACAGTAATTTTGGTTACAGATTTAATATATTATCTATCACTGAGAAAAAACATTAAGTCAAATATATTATTTGCCATATATAATAAACTCAGAATTACTGTTAACATCATTCTTCACGGATATAGAAAAAGCAATACTCAAATTTGTATGGAATAACAGAAGACCCAGAATAGCCAAAACATTACTCAGCAAGAAGGAGGAAGCAGGAAGCATCTCAATTCCTGACCTGAAATTATACTACAAGGCTATAGTGTCCAAAACAGCATGGTATTGGTACAAAAACAGAATCGAAGACCAGTGGAATAGAATAGAGGACTCTGAGATGAACCCTCATACCTTTAACTATCTGATATTCGATAAAGGGGGCAAAAGCATAGTGTGGAAGAATGATAGCCTGTTCAACAAATGGTGTTGCACAAATTGGGCAGCCATATGTAGAAAACTGAAACTGGATCCTTACCTTTCACCCTGCACAAAAATTAAATCAAAATGGTTCAAGGATCTGGATATTAAACGAGCAACTCTACAATTGCTTGAAAAAGAAGTAAGATCGACATTTCATGACAAAGGGGTCAGCACAGCCTTCCTTAACAGGACTCCCATGGCACAAGTGGTAAAATCAAGAATAAATGCATGGGATGCAATTAAACTAAAAAGCTTTTGCACAGCTAAGGACTTAGTCAAGAATCTCAAGAGAGAACCTACAGAATGGGAGAAAATTTTTGCCTGCTACACCTCGGACAGAGGACTAATAATCCAGAATATAAAAGGAACTCAAAAAATTAAATACCAAAACCACTAATAACCCAATTAATAAATGGGCTATGGAACTAAAAAGAAGTTTCTCAAAGGAGGAAGTCCAAAAAGCTCATAATCATATAAGAAAATGCTCTACATCACCAGCAATAAGAGAAATGCAAATCAAAACTTCGCTGAGATTTCACCTCACTCTGGTCAGAGTGGCAAAAATGAAGAATACAAACAATGACAGGTGCTGGAGGGGCTGTGGGAAAAGAGGAACACTGTTACATTGCTGGTGGGACTGTAAACTGGTTCAGCCACTCTGGAAAGCAGTGTGGAAACTCCTCAAAAAATTAGGGCTGGAACTACCCTTTGACCCAGCTATTCCATTCCTGTATATCTTCCCCAAAGAGCTAGAATTGGCTTACTACAGAGATACAGCTTCATCAATGTTTATAGTAGCCCAATTTACTATAGCTAAATTATGGAACCAACCCAGATGCCCTTCACTTGATGAATGGATCCAAAAACTGGTACATATATATAATGGAATACTACTCGGCTATTAGAGAAAATGATATTATGGCATTTGCAGCCAAATGGATAGAGATGGAAAAAATTTTGCTAAGTGAAGTATCCCAAACTCAGAGACTCAAGGGCCGAATGTTTTCTCTCATTTGTGGAAGCTAGAATATAAGCAGAAACAGTTGGTTAGATGGCTAACCTAACAATTACCTCAACATGTATGAATTCTTACATGATCACGGAGAACTGTGCTAAGACTCCTGGGGGACATAGGGAGGGGAGTAAAGAAAGGGGAAGGGAATAGGAAGGAGATCAAGGTGACCAGAGGGAGGTAGGATGGGGGAATCTAATACGAGGGGAACCTCTGACTTCCATGAGAAGCCCAATTAACTTGGGGCTTAAGTAAAGTGAAACATGGACCATGGGGAACCCAAAGGGTGGGGGGAAACCATGGTCTGGCACCAGTATTGGCTTGTTCTGTCATTATACTGCTGTTCTTGATTGTTTGATGATGAACCCCTCCAAATTGTAAGACCATGTCTATCAAATTTAAAAAAAAAGTGCTTCAGAAACTATAGAGAAACGATGTAACAGTAATGATTTTATGATGGCATTTTACATATGATATAAATGCTATATAATAAATTTTAATGCAAATATAATTATTGAAATGTAAAAAAATTTTAATTTATGTTCTATTTCTAGAATACCTGTATTGTGATCTAATTCTTATATTCAATTACTTCTATATTGTTGTAAAAATTTTTGATCTCATTCTTCATCAAAAGTCTTAAGATATATTGTTTTAATAATTAATTATTATAATTAATATAGATTTTAGGTATGGAAACTAATAAAAACATGTTGCATGTCTCAGTGTTGCCACACAGAATCATACAAATAATCCCTAAATGTTAGGTTTTGCACTAGTATCAAGTAATAGAGACATCTAATTTAAGAAGAGATTTATCACTCTGCATTCTTTTTCTGAAAGACAACTAGGAAAAAAAACATTTTTGTGAAGCAACTTAAATATGATAGATTTGTTCCTCCTACTATGAAGTGTCATACCATGAAGCAAATGAGTTGGTAATCTCAAATAACATACGGTTTTGAAAACTCAAAAATGAGCTAAGAGGGGCTGGAGTGGTTGCTCAGTGGTTAGAGCACTTGCCTGGCATGTAAAAGAACCCAGGTTCAAACCCCTGCACCACATACACAACTAAGTGTCACAGAAACAGAGGCCTGATGAAGAAATAAATAAAACTGATTCCCCCACTCTCTCCTTCTTAAAAAAAAAAAGAACTAAGAGAAATTATGCCATTTACTTCATGCTCTGTCTCAGTGTACTTTAAAATAGTCTCCCTTTATTGATATGGTGTCACTTTAAACTGTCATTGATCAAGGTTACATATGACATCATCAGATCAGGCCATTTTGTCTTGTCAGAGATATAAATATTCTAAGAAAAAAGGAAACAAAAATACTTGTAAGTCAAAGTCTCAAACTTACTAAAAATTATGTAACTTTTAAATCAGATTAAATCTCTAAAATAAAACATACTCTTCATATTAAAATGATAAAAATATCTTAAAGAAAGAAATGATCTTTATAAAAGGCCCTCAGTCTATAACTTTTCCTCCTTAAATACCTCTAATTAACAGAAGGGAGAATATCACTATATCCCAAAATATCCTATACTCTGTGCTTTTGGGAAAGACATGTGCTCTTGGATCCATGAGCTGTCAAAACCCAGTGAATGTCCATATCCTATTTTAACAACATAACAAAATCAAAAAATGCATCACCAGTAAATGTCTGACTAATGCAAATACGAACAGAAAGGGGACTCTGCCATTTCCACATATTACTATCTACTCAGTAAAATGAATATTCTTCATTAACTATTATCATGGGCAAATAAGACATTTGAAAAACTATTCTGGAAAAATTTAAGACAGTGACTAATATTTCCATGGTTGACCAAAAAACATTTTTTCCCCTTAAAAGATGCATCTGACCAGGTTTACTAAACTGTGCTAAGTACAGTTTAGCTAAGTAGAATCAATTCTGAAATTTTTAAAAAGCATTTAATTAATTTATTTTGCAGTGGTGGGGACTGAACCCAGGGCTTCAGGCAGGTCAGGCAAGCACTTTCCCACTGAGCTATATCCCTAGTCCTCAATTTTGAAATCTTAATAGATTAGCAGCACTGCCAAATAAATTATATATTCATAATCTTAAAATGAAAAAGCATGAATTTAGAATAATTTCTAAAGCAAAAAGGGATAACTGTCATAAAGTTTCTGATATTTTTGCTTTTTGAAGGCTATTGTTCATTTCTTCTATCTAGTTGAACTGCTGTGTCCTTTCCTGGAAAGGAAAGTAAAACCACATGACCAGTGGCAACCGACACTTTATATAGCATTCTGTTATTTAAAAAACTCTTCCCTTTATATTTTTTAGGTAATCAAAATCAAAATTATGTATCACTATTCCTATTACAAAGATGACAAAACATACAAAGTTTAACTTGGGTTAAATGACTTAGGCATAAAGTAACCAGGTAGCTATATTCAAACTTATCTCCAGATTTTAAATGCCATTCTCTTTTCAATATATTACGCTTTGTTATATAAGAACAACAGCAGAAAATATTTACTGAGTGCTTACTACATGCCAGGAACTGCTGTAAGAAATCCTCATAATATGAGCACTGGAGATGTAACTCAGTGGTAGAGCACCTGCTTAGCATGTACAACGCCCTAATTCAATCTCCAGGACCACCAAAAAAAAATTCATGATGCAGGTACCAGTAATATGCTCAAGGTTTCACATCTAGGAAGAAAAGCCATGAATCACTCAGACAACCTGATTCCAGAGCCAACACTCTAACGTGCTCATGTGCATCTACTAGTATGTGTCTATAGACTTGTATATGCTCAGATCACCTTTGGAAAAAACCAAGGAACAAGGGAACATGGAAAGAAGGGAGTTTTTTTTCTTTGTGTACTTTGTATTTCTTCAAGACCAAGTAAGGAAGGAGGCATGAGTAGAAGGAATATTACAGACATGGTATTCCAAGAAAAAAGGCACAGAGTTGAGAGAATCTTGAAGAATATAATGGAAAAAAATTTTTTTTTTAAAAAGTGTAGATGGCTTGAGCATTTACTGTGCAAAGTGAGCAAAGAAGTATATGGTATTTTTAACAACAGGTTAGAAAGCTATCATGGTCCTTCTATGATATCTTAAGCTTAGAACTTTATAATCAGAGGAAGAAAGTCACTTAAGGTTTTGAGAAGAAACTTGAGAAAGAGAGAGAGGAAAAAAAGAAAAGCTCAATGAGCACTGCATAAGGTGGAATAGAAGGATGAGAAACTGGAGTAAGGAGACCAGTTCAGAGGGCAAGGAAACAAACCTTCTTTTTTTTTTTTTTTTAACTTCCTGTTAATGCCTTTTAGTTTTTAGCAATCTTCAAGGCAAACATTATCTTCCTCTGCAAATGTAAATGTCATCCCTAGTGCCCCGAACAATACTTGAGAGACAGCAGATACTCAATAAATATTTGCTGAATAAAAGAAAGAAATGGTTGAGCCTGAATTCAATGCTAGACTTTCTAAAACTAATGCCTATGGATTTTTCATTAAGTTCAATAGTTTCTTAGTTCAATAATCCAGACAACCTTTTAAAATCTGATGAGGACTGGGACTTGAAATGGAAAGAGGGTTTAAACTTGGAAGGAAAACAGTTGAACAACACTGTTGTGAACAGCAAATGAGATAATGTGTACCTAACACTTCACACAGAACCTGGCAAATGTTATCCATTAAAAATAGAACAATACTATCAGTACTTTACCCCCATAATTAAAGTGTTACTGGTTCTGAGAATAATTTTGGAAAGGGAACTAAAGAATGAAAAGCCATGTCAGATTAGGACCCCCAAATTAGAGGTAGCATAATAAAATTTGTACTGATCCTATTGCCTCAGCCTCCTAAGTAGTTGCACCACCATGCCTGGTTTGATTTTTAAACTCATTGAAAGGTCTACAGTTCTTTGAAAATCACATACAAACATATCAAGAAAAATGAGGAATGTGTTGGAGACCAAGGAACTTAAAAACTCCTCATGAAAAGAAAGCTTCTACAAGACTATCGGGATCCCAAATCAGGCTCTACAAGTTACAACTCACTTACACTCATTAATATTCAACTTCTTTATTAACAAAATGAAGTTTGACTAAGACACTTTGTACAAAGCTTAGAGGTTCTTCCCTCCCAAACTCAAGTAAAAAGAGAGGACCAATATTTTAGTTGATTTAAAAAAAAAGGACAATGTTATATTAGAAAACTACTATTAGGATCCCTGTTTTAGTCTTTTTGCATTAAGAGCTTCAAATCTATCTTATCATGATCAATGTTATGAGTTTCTTATTCTCACAAGTGCTAAAGTTCTACACAAGTTCCTGTTCCCAGAGGAATAGGAAGGGGGAAAGGACAAGCATAGAGACTTTTGGCTTTAAAAAGCCCTGCTGAGAAACAAACCTAAATCCTAATAGACTAATTTTTTAAAAAAGTTTTATTTAATTTTTCATCTGGTTTTCATTGCTCTAACACTTAGTTGTGTATGTGGTACTGGGGATCAAACCCGGGTCCCCAAGCTTACCAGGCAAGCACTGTAAGCTGAGCCACTGCTCCAGCCCCGACTACTTAATTTTTTAAGATAAGGAGGTTAGGAAAAAAAAAAAAAAACACTGTATGACAAAGTTTTGCTTTCATGAGAAACGAGTCAATTTGAACAGGTTCTAGATATGGCCATTAAATAAGGATCCTTGGTTTTTATGCCCAATGCTAAGAAATACACAAAAAAACACATAACTATTTGGCTTATGGAATTTCTAGTATTTATTTTGAAGATTAATTACACTGGGCAATCCATTCTACTTTTTGAAAATGGAAACAAATGGAGATATTAGGAAATCTTAATCTGGCTATAGGGAGTTACAAATTGCTGACCACAATATTTACAAATGGCTTTCTTCAAGGAATTGAATAATTACAAACATTTATTTTTGTATGGCATGAACCCTAGTAGTCTAGGTAAGCTGCCATCAGTGACCCCTGGATCACTGCAACAGCTGCTTCACTGATCCCACATATCCAATCTTTCCCCTCCAATCTAATCTCTACAATGAACCTAGAAAGATCTTTGTAAAAGGACAAATTTAATCACATCAGTGACCTCCTTATACTTCTTCCAGGTAAGATATTTCAGTGATTACCAGTAAACTTAATGGTAGACCAAAATGTTAACCAGGATTCTGAGGGGCTGAAGAGTTCGACTCCTAATCTTACTCTAGCTTCATCCAACAACACACTCTCTGTTGGTATGCTCAATGCTCCAGCCAGCTGTCTTTAATTTTCTCCCATGTGCCATACCCCTTCTTGACAGAAACAAATTGGCTAGTAAAGTGTTTTGAAGAACAATAAAGAGGAAAGGGGAATAGGAAGTTCAAAAACATGTAGGTTTGTTTTCAAAAAGTGATACTTGAATGAAGACTTAAAAGTGAGGGGAAATTAAAGAACAGAGACATCTGAGGGAAATGGAAAAGCCTGGAGATGCTAGTGACTTTCTTAAGAAAATGAGGGCACTGTAACAGGAGAGCAATGAGGAGTACTTAATAAGAGATAAGGTAAGAGACTAAACAGTGATAAATGCAGGCCTGTAGGCCTGGAAAGGATTTTGGCTTTACTTGGAATGATACAGTAAGCTACTGGATGATTCTGAGCAGAAAATGTCAATTTTCCACTGAAAATTCCAAAAGACCTCTTGGCTATGAAAGAAGATCTTAAAGGCAAAGTTAGGAAGAACAATTTGAAGGCAGCTGCAACACTCCAAGAAAACATCAACCAAAGTAGCTGCAGAGGAGGTAGTATTAGTTTCCAGGTATATTTTGAAGATAGGGCCAAACAGGAGAGAAGCTGGAAGAAAAACCAAAAGCTTTAAAAACAAAAAACACAAGAAAAACCAACGCAGAGTGAATAAACACCAAATACAGACTGGGGAAGTTCACAGAACATCAAGGAGGATAACTACTAAAAGATTTACACCTGCACATATATTCAAACTGCAGAACATCAGACAGAAAAATGTTGAAAGAAGCTAGAGAAAAAGAACTACAGCAGACTGCTCTTCAGAAACCAGTCCAGAAGAACAGTGTGAAGTAAAGGATCTAAAGTGTTTTAAAACAAAAACACAACGAAACCACTAAGCTTCAATTTTGCTCCCGCCTCAATTATCCTTCAAACTGAAGAAGAAACACACACTTCCTTGTACAAAAATGGAAGGAAACTGTCACCAGCAGACCTGCCTCACAAGCAATGTGAAAAGAAGTTACTTAGATGGAAAATGTCTTGGGCTATAAACTTTACTTTCATGTTTCTTACTATTCAAAATTGACCTAACAGATAACAGTTTCTTCATAATAACAACAGCAACAAAGTATTAGGCAATTGAAGCTTATGATCTAGTGAAATGAATAACAGCAATGTCATAAGATATTAGTGTGAGGAAACGGGACTACATGTTATAAAGTAATTAAAACTACCTGTTAAGTGGTACAGTGTTATATGAAAATGGACTTGAATTAGTTATAAATGTATACTGCTATTTCAAGGGCAACCATTGAAAAACATTAAAAAGTAGTATAATCAATACAGTAAGGGAGGAGAAAAAAACCAAGAAATGCTCCAATGAAACCAGAATGCAGAAAAAGAGTAAAGCGAAATGCAAATCAAAACATCACTGAGATTCTACCTCACTCCTGTCACAGTGGCAAAAACGAACAATGATAGATGGTGGAGGGTCTGTGGGAAAAGAGGAACACTGTCACATTGCTGGTGAGACTGCAAACTGGTTCAGTGACTTTGGAAAGCAGTGTGGAGAATCCTCAAAAAATCAGAGCTGGAACTGCCTTATGACCCAGCTATCCTACTCCTGGGTATTTTCCCAAGAGTTAGAATTGGCATATTATAGAGATACAGCTTCATCAATGTTTACAGCAGTTCAATTTACTATAGCTAGATTTCGGAACCAACCCAGATGCCCCTCACTCAACAAGTGGATTAAAAAACTTTGGTACATATATACAATGGAATACTACTTAGCTATTAAAGAAAACCATATTACGGCATTTGCAGCCAAATGGATGGAGATGGAAAAAATTATGCTAAGTGAAATATCCCAAACTCAGAGTCTCAAGGACCAAGTGCTTTCTTTCATTTGTGGAAGCTAGATTACAACTGGATACGGTATAATAGATGGCTAAGCTAATAATAACCTCAACATGTATGAATTTTTACACGAACAGGAGGAACCTGGCCTAGGATGCTGGGAGACATGGGGAGGGAATAGGAAGGATATGAAGGAGACCAGAGGGAGGGAGTATGGGAGAATCAACTCAGAGGGAAACCTCCGACTTCCATAAGAAGTCCATTTAACATGGGGGTTTAATAGGGGGAAACATGGAACCATGGGGAACCCAAGGGGGGAAAAAACCATGGAATGGTATCAGTCTTGGCTTGCTCTGTGAATATACATTTGTTCTTGATTGTTTGACAATGATTCCCTCCTAATTGCAATTCTATAGTTAACAAATAAAAAACTACTTTTTAAGTAAAAAAAAAAAAAGAAGTAAAGACAGAGGCATGAAAACAGTAACAAATACAGTAGATATTAAGCCAATTCCAACAATCACTTTAAACATTAATGGTCTACGTATACCAATCAAAAGATAAATTGTTGGGGCTGGAGTGGTGGCTCAGTGGTTACAGCGCTTGCCTGGGATGAGCAAATATGTGGGTTCAAACCCCAGTACCACGTACACAAGCAAATGTAAGAGCAACAAAAGCCATGTGAAAAGCTAAATTGAGTCTGTCTCTCTCTCTCACTGTCCCTGTCTCTTCAAAAAAAAAAGATTGTCAACAGTGGATTAAAAAACTATATGCTGTTGTTGTCTATAAGAAAATCACTTTAAATGTAAATACAAATAAATTCAAAGGGAATGGAGAAAGATATGCTAAAATTAATCAAAAAGAAACTGGAGCATGTATATGTTTTAGACAAAGCAGACTTCAGAGTAAAGAAAATTATGAACCATAATAAGGGTCATTACGTAACAATAAAGGGATCAACTCTCAAGACATAACAATTTTTAATGTGTATGTATGTACCTAACATCAGAGTGTCAAAATAATTAAGGCAAAATTGCAAGCAGAAATAGATCAATCTAATAATATAGTTAGAGACTTTAACACCTTTTTGTTAGTAACTGACATATTTAGCAGGCAAAAAAATCAGAAAAGACCTAACTGAACTAAACAATACCATCAATCAATTGGATCTAACTGACATTTACAGAATACTTCATCCACGAACTCAGAATATATATTTTCAACTGCACATGGAACATTTACCAACATCAACCATATTCTACACTATAAGATAGTAAGTTTAAAGGAATTTAAATCTTACAAAATATGTTTTCTGACTATGATGGAATTAAATTTAAAACTACTAATAGAAAGATATCAACAAAATCTCCAAATATTTGGAAAACTAATATATTTCTAATAATCCAAGATTTAAAGAAATCAAAGGAAAATTAGCATTTTGAATAGAATGGATATGAAAGTACAACATACCAAAATTTGTAGAATAGAGACTCTAGCAATCTACTCTCACATATGGTCAAATGATTTTTTACAAGGGGGCCAGGACCAGTGAATTGGGAAATGGTGCTAAGAAAACTGAATATTAACAAGCAAAAGAATGAAAATGGGTGGCACACATCTATAATCCAAATGATTTGGGAAGATGACGCAGGAGGATTACAGGTTTGAATCCAGCTTCAGCAATTTAGCAAGGCCTTAAGCAACCCAGTAAGACCCTGTTTCAAAATAAAAAAATTAGAGCTATACCTGGGGATACAGCTCAGTGGTAAAGTGGCCTTGGGTTCAATCCCCAGTACATACCCCAGAACAAAAAAGATAGAGGAACAATCAGTAAGATAGAGGGGGGAAAACATGAGTATGGTTTCTCAGACTACAGAGAATAAAATATTTCAAAGAAGTGGAAATGACAGACTATTAAATTGTGCTGACAAATCAAGTAGGATGAGGACTAACAAGTGACCACTGGAGGTCAGTGGAGACTTGATAAACTGATTTCAGTGGAATAATCCAGGGGCAAGTCTGAGTTCAGGAGAGACTGGAAAGTGAAATGTTAGAAATTGCATTACAGATGATGTTTTCTGAGGAGTTTGCTTAAAAGAGGATCACAGAAAACAGGTATTAACTACTATAAGGGGAAGAAGAATCTGGGTTCAGAAGCAGCTTTCTTTTATTTTTATAGTAGTCAGAAACTCAGTTTATCATACATTTAAGAACTAGTGAATTCATACCAAATGAACCAGTTTTAAGATTAGGTTTGTTCAACACGGTATTGGTATCAAAATAGAACCAAGATGAGTGGGACAGAATAGAAGATCCTGAGACAAACTCCCATATCTTTAACTATTTGATATTTGATAAAGGGGGCAAAAGCATAGTGTGGAAGAAAGCCTGTTCAACAAATGGTGTTGGACAAACTGGACAGCCATGTGTAGACAACTGAAGCTGGATCCTTACCTCTCCCCTGCACAAAAAATTAAATCAAAATGGGTCAAAGATCTGGATATTAAGCCAACAACGTTAAATTTACTAGAAAAAGAAGTAGGGTCAACATTACAGGACATAGGAGTCAGCAGCACCTTCCTTAACAAAACTCCCATGGCTCAAGCAGTAAAGTCAAGAATAAATGAATGGGATGCAATTAAACTAAAAAGTTTTTGCACAGCTAAAGATTTAGTCAAGAGCATCAAGAGAGAACCTACAGAATGGGAGAAAACCTTTTGCCTGCTACACCTTGGACAGAGGGCTAATATCCAGAATATACAAGGAACTAAAGAAACTAAACACCAAAACCACAAGTAATCCAATCAATAAATGGGCTATGGATCTTAAAAGAAGCTTCTCACCAGAAGAAGTCCAGAAAGCCCATAAATAGATGAGAAAATGCTCTACACATCATTAGCTATAAGGGAAATGCAAATCAAAACTTCAATGAGATACCACCTCACTCCTGTTAGAGTGGCAAAAATGAAAAATTCGAACAACAACAGATGCTGGAGGGGCTGTGGGAAAAGAGGAACACTGTCACACTGCTGGTGGGACTGCAAACTGGTTTAGCCACTCTTAAACGCAGTGTGGAGAATCCTCAAAAAATTAGGGATAGAACTGCCTTTTGACCCAGCTATCCCACTCCTGGGTATCTTCCCAAAAGAGTTAGAATCAGCTTATTATAGTGATGTGGCTTCATCAATGTTTATAGCAGTGCAATTTACTATAGTTAGACTATGGAACCAACCCAGATGCCCCTCAACGAGTGGATACAAAAACTTTGGTATATATACTCAATGGAATACTACTCAGCCATTAGAGAAGACGATATTATGGCTTTTGAAATCAAATGGATGGAGATGGAAAGAATTATGCAAAGTGAAGTATCCCAATCTCAGAGACTAAATGGCCGAATGGTATCTCTCATCTGTGGAACCTAGAATACATTTTCTCCATTGAGAATAATGTTGGCTATGGGTCTGTCGTAAATGGATCTGACATAGTTAAAGTATCTTCCCTTGATCCCTATCTTTTCCAAAGTTTTGAGCATAAAGTGGTGTTGAATTTTATCAAATACCTTCTCTGAGTCAATTGAGATGATGATATGATTTTTGGTTTTGTTTATGTGGTGAATTACATTTATTGATTTGTGTATGTTGAACCAGCCTTGTTTTCCTGGAATGAAGCCCACTTGATCATAATGCATTATCTTTTTAATGTGCTTTTGTATTCAATTAGCTAAAATTTTATTAAGAATTTTTGCATCAATGTTCATCAGGGAAATTAGTGTGTAGTTTTCTTTCCTTGACATGTCTTTGTTGGGTTTTGGAATCAGTGAAGTAGTATGTTAGATGGCTAAGCTAATTATAACTTCAAATTGTATGATTCTTAACACAATAGGGGGATGACTGCCTAGGATACCTGTAGGCATAGGGTGGGGGACTGGGTGGAGGGAGGGCCTAGGAAGAATATCTAGGAGACTGGAGGGAGGGAATATGGGGGAATCATCTCAGAAGGAGATCTCTGACCTCCACGAGATATCCATTTAACTCAGGGGGTTTTCTGGGGGAAACAGCAACATGGGGAACCCAAGCTGGGCATCCATGACATGGCATTAGCCTCGGATAACTAAGTATATATACATTTGTTCTTGAATGTTTGATAATGTTTTCCCCTCAACTGTAACTCCATATTCATCTAATAAAAAAAAAAGATTAGGTTTGTTGCTTGGCACTAGAACTTACTGTCTTATAATTTGCTTTTAACTATCCTTCCTGCTGGGTATGTCCGAACTTCCCCATTATAATGCTACAATGAATCTTTTTTTTTTTAAAGAGGGAGAGGTAATCAATTTTATTTATTTATTCATTTATTTGATCTAGCCTTTATTTCTCCAACGCTTGGTTGTGTATGTGGTGCTGGGGTTTCAACCTGGGTCCTCACACATGCCAGGCAAGCATTCCAACTGCTGAGCCACCGCTATGAATCTTTGTTCATACATGATTTTTTTCCTTTGGGTTACATTTGTCAATAGAACATTAATTAATAGATCAAAGGTTGGGAATATTTTTAAGGTTCTTCATGCAGATTAATAGCTTTACAAATTTACATTCCATTCCCATTAAGAATATGTGGGTCCCATCTCTCTAACAATATAGAGCTTCAACTTAAATGTTTTTATGTTAATTACCATAAAAATTTATTTCCCAATTTAAGTTTCTCTGATTAATGAGGTCAAATCACTTTTTCAAATATTTATCAGTTGCATGTATTTTTTCTTTTGTGAACTGCCTATTCTTTTCAGTCTTTGAAAAAAAGTCATTTTCCTATCATTGTTCTTTTCATGAAGGAGAGTCACCTTTTCACTGTTTCAAATTCCAACCCCCAGGTGGTTGTTTGCTTTTATTTTATCATGCTCCTTAACTTCTATTAAATTATTTTAAATCTATGTTTTCCTTTGTCATTTTTCCTTATATAGTTTCATAATCTTTTTTTTAATAACTGCTAAGAATTGAGCTTCAGGACTTAGAATGTGCCTCAATAAGTGACTATAAGAATTTTACTTTCATCCAACTTATTTAATACAACTTGATGACATTATAAGCACTTTACAAAAGAGAATACACATGACCTACAAAGAACAAATGACTCAATAAAATTCATGCACAAATAGTAAATGACAGGAGGAGGATCTGAACCTAGGTTTTCTGATTCCAGAGCTCCCATTCTGCCTCCTAATCACTCTAATAAATGGCCATTTTATCTTTGAGAATGATACCACCTGTCTTACCATCTGTAACACATGGAAGAACTTGATAAAGGGTAAATATAAGGAAAAGTATGAAGGATTTTAGTTTTAAACAATAAACTGGATAGAACCTTTAATATTTCTTAAAATAGGTTAAAAAATAAAAGAACAGTAGGTAGCAAATTCCTTAAAACATACGATGTGAACTAAAATCCTTTTAAGAGTTGAGTATCAAAGCTGGGCATGGTGGCGCATGCCTCTAACCCCAGCTGCTTGGGAGGCTGAGGCAAGAGGATCAGTTCAAAGCTAGGCTCGGCAACTTAGTGAGATCCTACGAGACTTAAGAGAGACCCTGTCTCAAAATTAAAAAAAAAAAAAAAAAAATAGAAGGGGCTGGAGCAGTGGCTCAGTGATAGAGCACTTGCCTGGTATACACAAAGACCCTGGTTCAAACCTCAGCACCACATTTACAACTAAGTGTTGTAGAAACAAAAACCAGATGAAACAATGAAAACATTGATTCTCTCTTTAAAAATAAATGAAATACAATAAACAGAAAGGGGCAGGTGATATAGATCACCTCTGGGTTCAATCCCCAGTACAATAAATAAATAAATAGATATTATCTATTATCCAAAATGCTTAGTATCAGAAGTGGTTTGGATCTTAGATTTGTTTCCAATTTTTGGAATATTTCCATACACATAATGAGATATTGTGGGGAAGGACATAAGTCTAAACATAAAATTGATTTGTTTCACATATACCTTTATATAAAATGCCTGAAGAGTATTTTATACAGTATTTTTGGCATGTCTGGGTTTTAACAGTGACCCCTCACATGACATTAGACATTGAATTTTCCATTTGTGGTTTCACATCAGTGTTCAATGACTTTGAAGCATTTCAGATTTTAGGATTCGGAATGCTGAACCTGTGGTAACCTGTTAAAAAAAACCAGGGTAGGGGCTGCGAATGTGGGTCAGTGATAGAGCACTTGCTTTGCACATGCATGAGCAAGGCTTGTTGAGACCTTGGGCTGGACCCCAGCCTGGCACCCCCCTAAAAAGTACCATGGTAGGCAGCCTTTTCCATTTATATCATGAAATCAAATAAAGTGCAAAGTATAATTCCAAACAGGCCACGCCAGTTAATCTGCCAGTTTAGAGGCCCCATGAAAACAAGACACTTAGCCTTGTCTTTCTTGCCATCCCTTTTGTAAAACACCAGTATTTTGGTTTACACCCATTCCTAGAACCTGTAATATCACAGCTACTTCATTTATTTATACAAATCCTCATGCCATTTTCAGGTGCCAAATTCAAAACGATATTTATTCAGTGGTTTTTAAAAATTACATTCATAAAGTTGTACAAACATTACTATTTCTTAATTCCAGAATAGTCTCATAACCTAAAAAGAAACTCTGCACCAGGTAGTAGACACTTCCCTCCTCTCCCCACTGCCTCTGACAACCACTAAACTGCTCTGTTTCTATAGGTCTGCTTTCTCTGGACATTTCATGGAATCATAAAGTTTGTGTGGCTTTTTGTGTCTAACTTCTTTTTTTTTTTTGTATAATGCTTCAAGAGTCATCCATTTTATAGCATTTGCTAGTAACTTATTCCTTTTTATGGCAAATATTCCATTGGATAGCTATGACATACTTTGTTTATCCATTCATCAGCTGATGGACATTGGGTTGTTTCTACTTCTTGACTTTTTCATTACTTTCCAAGTGTTTGTGTGAATGTATTTCCAATTCTCTTGGGCATATACTTAGCAAAGCAACTGCTGGATCATGTGGCAATTCTGTTTAACTATCTGAGGAACTGCCAAACTGTTTTCCAAGGCAGCCAAACCATTTTACATTCTTGCCAGTAATGTATAAGAACTGCGATCTCTCCACTTCCTTGCCAACATTTGTTGCTGCTGCTGTTTTTTTTTTTTTTTTAAATAATGAGCATCCTAGTGAATGTGAAATGGTGTCATTGTGATTTTGATTTGATACATATTTTTTCTCATCATCAGCAATTTTTTCCTGCAAAGGGCAGATAGCAAATATTTTATGCTTTGTGAGTCACATATGGTCTATGTTGCACATTATTCTTTTGTTCTTCATTTAAAAAATTCTTTAAAAATAAACCATTCTTATATTAAAGGCCATACAAAGCAAGTCTTGGACCTTTTCGGCAGCCTCTCCTTTAACTGTTTCATAGTTAACTTTGACCTCTATCAGTATCAACTTTGCTGGAAGCAAGGTACGGGGACTACTGTGTATTCCCTCCTTTTATGCAGGTCCCATGAATACAAGAGAAGGTTCTAAAAATACTTGAAGTTGAACTTACTGCAAAGAATGTCATCAATTACAATATATGTGTATCTCCCCACAGGCATTACACAAAGTAAAGCATACTAGTTTTTAAAATGATTATTAAAAGTACAAAGTCACTTTTATTTTTGAAATTGAGTAGCTTAACTAAGAATGGTTAAGAACCAGAAGAAGAATCTTTCATAATTTTCTTTGAACTAAAATTATACTTAGAATCAATTAATTTAAATAACTTTCTAGCATCAGATATAATTTGAGGACATAGTTTTGAATTAAATATCTCTAAATTCCAAAGCTATACAAATGCAGTAGAACTTGATAAACAGTCAAAACAAATAAAAAATGAAGAAGCACAAAGGAACTTTTAGGCCAGTGAAAGTACTCTATACATACTACAGTATGGACACATGCCATTTACATCTGTGCAAACCCAAAGAATGTACCACACCAAGAATAAGCCCTAATATAGACTATGGACTCTGAGTGCTAATGATATGCCCAGTGTATGTTCTTACATTTACTATAACAAGTATACAACTCTGGTGGGAAATTCTTGAGAATGGAAGAGGCTATGCTACGCATGTGTGGTGTGGGAGATATACAGGAAACCTCTGTATCTTCTGCCCTATTTTGCTGTGAGCCCAAAACTGCTCTAAAAAATTGACTGTTTAAAAAAAGGGTATAGCCAGGCATGGTGGTACATGCCTGTAATCCCACCAGCTCAGGAGGCTAAGGCCAGAGGAGCACAAGTTCAAAGCCAGCCTCAGCAACTTAGCAAGACTCTGCCTCAAAATGAAATATTAAAAGGGCTGGAGATGTGGTTCCGTGGTTAAGCACCCCTGGGTCCAACTCCTGGTACCTAAATAAATAAATAAATATATAAATAAATAAAATTTTTAAAAAGGGTATAAATTTCGGGCAATGGAAAAGTCAGTTACTTCAACAATTTGAGCTTTATAATTACAAGTAGATCATACAGCAGGAAGTGATCTTGCACAGGAGCTCTGCGATGTAACTGAATAAAAACTAATCCAAGAGATAGCAGACCTACTGTATTCCACCACCTAATTGTTGCCACTACTTGATTGTGGCACCCTGCTTTTTCAGTCCAAAATTTTGTTTATAACCTTTCGTCTCATAATTATCAGCATAATTGTTTGTCACACCTGCTGTTTAAAAGGTAAACAGAGCAGCAATGCATTCAACAGTGGCATATAGATGCATATTTATCTTCTTGCCCACTACCAGCTCGAGCCTAGAATTCTCTGTGTAAATGCATCATCAGTATACCTCTGAAAGCAGATGTGCATGGCTTTTTGAGTGCTATAGTACCAATAGTAAACACATATGAGTAGCACTGAAACTGTGTCAGATAATAAAATCAATGATAGTACAGAATCTTTGGACACAGGAGATTAAATTTTGTAAGTCCATACTTAGCAACACCATACCAAATTTTCTCCAGTGTAATATTTCAACTATAATGCACAAACCAATAACAACTAATGTGTTAAAAAACTTTTTTTTTCCAGATTGGAAAAATATTTGTTACACTCTCACCAAAAAAATGACATATATTGATTTGGACTATTCTATTTTAACATATATTCATGAGCATTCCATGTATCCTAATCTTGCACCAGAAACTAGTAAGTGATTTTTAAGTAATACTGGAATAAGTTTTTTTTTTAAAAATCCCTTCACATAATGATCTTATGGTCACACTCCACTATTTTGTGAAAAAAATTGGCATAAAACCTGTGACGATTATGTGGTGAAATAGGATAGCTAGCTACCTCTGGGCAAGTTACTGAACTCTTTGAAGCTTTCTCAATTTTAAGAGTAGGAGTGATGCCATCTGTCCTACTTTTTTTTTTTTTTCGGAATTGTGAAGATCAAATGAGACAAAGTTTATAAAAAGCACTCTACAAATACTATTACTCATATAAGCTGTCAGAAAAAATTCTCAACCCAAACCAAGTTTTCACTATTAAAATAAATAAGTATAAACAAAAGTTCTCTAGATCTTCACTGTGGTAACAAGTCTTTTTCCGAATAGTTCTAACGACAGAAATGAACAGTATGGTGACTCTTTTTAAAGACTTTCTTGTAGAGGAATGAATTTGTGCAAACTGCTCTCATATTCTGAGAAGCATAAAGGTTAGCCAAGTGCATTCAGACAGATGCCCTGATTCTTAGGATTCCAAGACAACAATCATTCTTTTGCACCTTTAGATTATTTGAGCTAAAAGGAACAATACACTAAATATTCCTTTATGTTTTGTTTTATTTTCTTTTAATTTTTTGGTGCCAGGGATTGAACCCAGGGATGCTTAATCACTGAGTCACATCCCCAGTCCTTTATTATTACTTTTTAAATTTTTGAGACAGTCTCACAAAATTGCTTTAGTGCCTCGCTGAGTTACTAAGGCTGGCTTTGAACTTGCGATCATCTTCCTTCAGCCTCCTCAACTACTGGGATTACAGTGTGCACCACTGCACCTGGATAAATATTCTTTTAAACACTAAACTGCCTGCTAAAAATCTTATGGGAACCAAACAATAACTTCAAAAATGAAATCAGAATCAAAGATAATGTTTTGATCATCAAAAGGAAAAAAGGAAGAGGATTATATCTAATATTCTGTTGTAAGTACTTTATAAGGGCTAAAATATTTGGTTTTCAGGACCATAAGGTAACAGTACTATTATCATTCACATTTTTGCCTCTTTTTAAAAACTGAAATATAAAATCCTTTATGTTTTATAGCTGAAGAAAATGAAGATAAGAAAAGTTAATCTTGGCAAAGGTTACAGATAATAATCTGTGGACCTAGAATTGGAATTAGGCAGTAAGACCTTGTTTCCCACACTCTTAAACTCTATGTTGTCTTCCCTATACACTGGCAAAATGGTATTTTTACCATGTTTCATTTTCTATAGTAAAAAACCAACAAAAACAAAGCCTAAGAAAAAGGTAAAACTGCCAGATGTATGCTTCCATATCACTTTCTTTCTATATACAACTACTGGAGAACCATTAATTAATGACCAGAAGGCCATACAACAATAGATCAGGGTGAGAGTCTAAAAGTCGCTTCTAGTATTTTCAAATTCAAAATTGTCTTGTTTCATAGGTTCTTTGTTCACAGTGACGGAATTCTTTTCATAAAACCCAAAGCAATGACTTTAGTCTGTAATCATTATAGTTGAAAATGTGCTAGAGTACTTGCCAAGTTGAGTACACTGAATACTTGAAATACTGTTTACTGGTAGAATAAGTACCAAGAAATACTTGTGATTATTCAGCTCCATCTACTTTCCATCAGCATAACCAACTACCCTCACCTCTACCTTCTTTATTCCCACGATTATTTATTCGTACATTAACACAAGGCCTGACACATAAGGAAAGACTTATTTGCACAAACCAATATATAGTTTAAAAACAGTATCTTAGAAAATGCAACGTTGATCAAATTTTTTAAAAAACTTTTAAGCATGAAAATTACTTTGAATACATTTTTGCTGGAAAATTTTTTGATTAGAACATTAACCCAGGAAAACATCTGCTTGATGAAAAAAAAATCTGCTTCATAATAGTGCCTAATTCTATTTTTAAAAATTATGTCTCAATGAATCGCACCTCTCTTTTTATCTAAAGAATATTATATGAGGAAATAGAAAACAAAACCATGTATTTCATATTAATGTGCTGAAGGTCAGTAACTAAGGGTCATATGTATTAGATTTAGAGCCCTGTTTCTAACAATGTCTTAAACTGGCAAGAAGCAAAAAACTGAAATATTATAAGTCTGTTTCAGTCATAAGGCATACTGAGCATAGCAAACATTGTAAAATTTAACTCAATACCTAGATTAATATAGAAAAAAACAATATTATAATGATCCCTAATGCCACAATTACCTATTGTATTTATCTACTTACTAATGACAGTGAGAAAGGAAAATATAACTAGTTATCCAATTTGACAAAAAAATATTGTAATTCCATTTTCAAATGTTTGATTAATTTATCAATTACAGGGGCTGGAATGGTGGCTCAGCAGTTGAAAAACTTGCTTGGCACGTACAAGGACCTGAGTTCAATCCCCCACACCATACACACAACTAAGTATAGCAGAAACAAAGGCCAGATGAAAAGAAAAAAAAAAAAGAAATTGATTATCTCATTCTTTCTCTCATACTCTCTCCCTTGCTCTCTCTCAAGAAAAAAAAGCAATCATATAGACTTTAGGTAAAAAATGAAATATTTTTCAAAAGATCAAGTTAGCTGTGTTCCACTCTGATAGATATGCATCCTTTTATCCCCTAAATCTGCATATATTATAATTTCTTAGAAACTGATATTAAGTTAAAAAATACACAGGAAAAGAAAAGGAAAACTGATGGAGAACTTGAAAGGCTGACACATGCCCACTTCAAATTAGAACAAAGCAAGACTAATCCTCAGTAATGCATTTCAACCCTTTTACCAATCCTTGTTTCCTTCCTCTCTCATCTACTTCCCTCTTGATATACCTATTAAATTATCCAGTCACTATTACCTATTTTCCTCATGTCTCAAAGGATGAGGTAGTTCTTCTCACACTTAAGGTCGCCCCTTCCACCTGACTCTATAATTTTCCCCTGCTAGTCCTGAATCCTAGAAAATACAAGCCATATTAGACTCTGCTTACCACATACAATCAACAACCAAGCTAACTCTCAAATATTTGTTTACTCTTTTCATCCCTATTTTCACTGTTTTAAGGCCTTCATCATCTCTTAACCAAATTCTTCAAACAAAAATCAGAGAAAAAGGAGAATACAAATATCAGAAATTGAGGGTCAAGATGTAATATTCTAATTGCTCTTTAGCCTCCAGTCTTGTTTTTCAAATCTGTCCTCTAATATAAGCCAAAATTATTTACTTTAACTGCAGTTCTAACTATTATGGATCCCCTAAATTCCTTAAACAGAATATATCACCCTCTCCTAACCAGTTCTTAACATTGAGATTAAAAGACTAGGCCCTCTTTTCATCTAACACTGATGCATTTTAGGAAGCAAAAGCCCTCTTACAATGCTACGAAAAACAAAACAAAACCCTTTTTAAAAATACAGGTATAATTTCCTGGAAAGATTAGGTCTAAAATCTTCAAAGTTTCAAAGATGTCCATGAAGGCCCAAGTTCATACCAGAGCTTATAAAGTTTAACATGGTCTGGCACTGATCCACATCTTTAACAGCTGTCCCTCTGTGTGGGCAGATATCAAGAGCTGGTGAAGTGGCATCTGTTATTTTTGCTGTATCTAGTGTCCCTTCATCCTTCTTTTGATAATATCACCATGACAGGGACATTAAAGAATGAAGGCATGCTTAAAAAGGAAAGGGTCTGAAATAGCTGTCAGAATGTGTAGGCCCCTTTACTTCCAGGGTCAATGAAATGATCTAAGAGCCAAATCCAGTCTATAGCTTGTTTGTGACAGCTTGTGAAGTAGGAATGGTTCACACACTCTTATTTTTTAAATAAATTAATTAAACTTCAAAAATTAAAAGAAATTTAATATTTTGTAACACTGGAAAATACATGAAATTCAAGTTTCTGTGTCCATAAATAAAGTGGACACACTCATATTCATTTGTTTATGGTCTATGGTTGTTTTCACTGAATAACAACAGAGGTGGATAGAGTTATTCCTTAGAATTAATCATTTGGTGTCCACAAGAGATTGGTTCCAGGATTCCTTGCAGATACCAAAAGCCAAAGATACTCAAGTCCTTATATAAAATGATACAACAGTTGCATAAAATCTGTACCCTATACTTTAAATATTATTTTCATGATTCGTAGTACCTAATACAATATAAATGCTA
>PVKS010022314.1:20185-34006 GCA_004027875.1 Aplodontia rufa | reverse complement strand
GAGAAGGACAGTGAGAGAGAGAGAGAGAGAGAGAGAATCAATTTTTATTGAGTTTTCGTTGCTCTCACACTTAGTTGTGTATATGGGTGCTGGGGTTTGAACCTGTGTACTAGCGCATGCCAGGCAAGCGCTGTAACCATCGAGCTACCACTCCAGCCTGAAAAAGTAAATCTTGATATTTAAGATTTTATGTTTTATATTTCCATGTCTAATGCATTAAAATATAAACATTACAAAATTATTCAGTAGCTAATTAAAAACTAGAAAACGGGCTTGGAGTGGTGGCTCAATGGTTACGGCGCTTGCCTGGCATGTGTGAGAATGCAGGTTCAAACCCCAGCACCACGTACTCAATGAAGTGTCCCAGCAATGAAAGCCACATGAAGAACTAAGTAAAATTTATTCTTTTTCTTCTCTCTCACTGTCTTAAAAAAAATTAGAAAACAACAATAACTGCAAATTACAGAACATTTTCAATTTGTTAGGAATTTTCCACTTAAATCCTAACAATCCTACCATGTAGGTATGTTTATGCCTATTTTACTGTGGAGGACACTTCTTTTTAGAGAGGATGAATGACTTGTCCAGATTACTATGGCTAATAAGTGACACCACATATATTTTTTTACTATGTCTGACTGAATTAATGAGGTTCTTTTAAATATATTCTGGAAAGAGAAATATGCAGCTTAAAGTGCACCTGAAAAGAGGTAAAAATAAAGACAAAGTAACTTGGTTAGTACACTTTTTAACAACTGATTTAAGCACTATTAAGTCAAAATAGGTTTATTGCATCCAGCTTTAGAGTGTGAATTAGGAATAGCAGGTTGTATTAGCCACACTGTGGTTTATTTCACATGGCACCAATTAATTTTTGGCCCTGTTTCCACGTGTACTAGAAAAGGAAGGTAGTTGTTTGAATAATTCAATGAAATACATCCAATTTTACATTTAAACACTTCAATGAAAATACTTTGAGGATTTGGATGTTTCTGTATATTTATCACAACTGAATTCTCCGTTTTGCTTTCAGGTATTGATAGATCCCCAACATTTTCTTTAAAAAATCTTTTTCTAATTTTAAACAAAAGGATGCTTAGTTTTTCTTACATCTACTTAAAAGTAAAATATTCCTTGACATATATTAGACAGGTCTAAATGAGCCTCTATTATACAAGAAAGATTAGAAATTAAGTGATGATAATATGTTACAAATACAAATTTTCATTTTCTTAAGAACTTAATCTATGATGGCAAAACACTAAAGATTATATAAACACGATAATTAAAGACATTTATTCCCCATACTGAATTCTTGATTGTTTGTATTCACCCAACAAACTTCAAGCCCAAACTTCCCTATCTCGTCTAACATAGGCAAATTCATTTTTCTGTTTCGTAGAACACCTGATCATCCTTGATTCCTCTATTTTTCTAGAACCCTAAATCCATTCTGTCTGAAAATTATATTGGTTTTCAGAATATAGCCAGAATTCAACTGTTTTAAGGTTTGTTCTATCACAACCCCCCATGATTTTTTTTTTTTTTTTGGCCTGGGATACTGCAATAAGATCTGTCACTCTACAAATTATTTTCAATTCAGCAGCCAGAGAAAGCATTTTATTTTATTTTATTTTTTAAAGAGAGAAGGACAGTGTATGTGTGTGAGAGAGAAAGACAGAATTACTTTTATTTAATTTTTCATGTGGCTTTCATTGCTGGGACACTTCCTGTGTTCGTGGTGCTAGAGTTTGAACCCACATGCCAGACCAGCACCATTAACTGCTGAACCACTGCTCTAGCCCCCAGAATAAGCATTTTAAAGCCTAAAACATATGATGTCAGTTCTTTGCCAACAGCTTTCCAGCCCCAGGCACTCAAAGTTTTCTACCCCATGACTTCCTAGCACTCTGACTTCATATCTCACTATTCTCTTCCTGGGACACTCTTTGTCAGCTAAAATGGCCTTCTGACAGTTCTTTCAACTTTCCAAAACTGTCCTTACTTGAAGGACTTGACATGTGTTGTTCTCACTGTCTGGAATGCTATTTCTTCAGATACCTGAATGTATCTGCTTTATCTTTGCAAGTCCTTATTCAAATAACACTTTCTCAGTGAGGCCTACCCCACATGCCCAATTAAAAAATTATGGCTCCCCCATTCCACTTCTGCTTCATCTCATTCCATACCATTTCTGTTTTACAAGGTTTTTTTCCTTCATAAGGCTCAATGCTTTCTAACATACTATATAATGCAGGTATTTATTTTATTGTCTAATTCCTCCCACTGAAATATGAGTTCAATGATAGCCTTAGATTTTTGTCTTGTTTGCTGCTATATCTGCAGCTTCTAAAATGTGTCAGGCACATGGTAAACCCACGGTAAATATTTGTTGAAATGTAAAAGTTGTTTGTCCAACACAAGAGTCTTAGATATTGGATTCCATGGGAATGGGAACAATTAAGTTCCCATGTGCCTAGAGAGTTCAAGGGCTTTTTGAAACCCTGATATTCTATGATTCTCTTCCTGTTTGACTCTTAAAAAGACAAACTGTTTTCTCAGCAGCCAAATGCTAATCTTAAAATATACTGGAGTGTTAAAATTGTATGAGGTTGATAATGATTATAGTCCTATAAAGTACCTAGTTCTTAGCAATTTTTTCAGTGCTACAGATTGAACCCAGGGCTTTGTGCATGGCTAGGCAAGTTCTCTACCACTGGGCTTCATTCCTAGTCCCTACTACTGAAATTCTTAACGTTTCTTTTCTCATCATTGTGTTGCTCTCGCTGCTTTGAAATATAAGAATGTAATTGGAAGGTAAGGGAAGTCAATTTGATTACACATGAATAATTTTGTGATCCTTTCCCCCCTCTAGTATGTCAGTAGATTTGATATTTTTTTGCACTGATTTTTCTTTTGAAATGAATACCAACAGTTGAAAATTCAAGACAGCTTAAAGCATGAGATCTGCATATTCATGTAATTTTTGGTAGCATAAATGCTACCATTATTCTGTACAACTTTACGATCCATCTTTTGGCCGTTCCTATATTAAAGGGGCATAGAATTTTAGGGCTGCAAGGTTTTAGTTCATTTGGTTCAATCCTTCATTCTACAGATATGAAAACTGAGGCCTACAGATTTGCCCAGATACCACACAGCTAAATTTGTTTTTAATCAGAACAACTTGATATAAAAATAAATAAGGTTGTGAGATTGTAATTAAAAATAGTTCTGAATGTCAGAAAATTAGATGAATATAACAACAAATGCTATTCACAATTCTAAAACAATATGCAATTCTACCAGTTTATTTCCATAGTGACAACATAAGCATTACAAATCTAAGGCAAACATAGCAAAGGATAAAATGATTGATAAGTAGAAACTAGTTTCCATAGGCATCCTAACAAATGACTCATAACTCACAAGAGTGCAGGTCACTTAAAGTGAACCGTCCGTATGGTATCTACATGTGAAGAAACCACTTTATTACAGAGATAGTATGTTAGCCACAGCTTGTGCTGTTCATTTGAGAATGAGAGCTGCCTTGTCACCTAATCCAATAATTTTTATGAAGCCAAAGGACATTTTTACTTAGATACATGAACCTTCTCTTTGCACTGGTGAGTCTACATGAAAGTAATGATTCCAGAGGAATGTAAATGTTTACACCAGCAATGGTTCATATTCCTTTAGTGACTTAGTCTAAGGTATAGGGACATTTTTGTGGTGAGACGAATTAATCCATTTGGGTCTTGATATGTTTTCCCCACATACTCTGGAGATAATGTTTTTCTTTCTCTGAGAAGTGGTAGTCATCAAAGTCTTAAGCAACAGTTTCACTGTTTGAGCTTTGTTTTGATTGAGATATCCTAGTGGTGTTGATGATTTAGGATATTTGATATTATTCTAATGGAAAATATTCTTGTACCATTGTGGACAATGATGTCTTTAACTACAAGCAAAATTATGGCTAAATCAAACTCTGAAAAACAGATTTTTACAGATTATAGGATATAGGGGAGGTGAAGGCACTGATAAATGATTTCAAAGCTATGACCTCTGCCAACAGTACAGTTCAAAATTTCTAAGACTGAATTTTTAAGCTCTCTGTAGCAATGCCTTAACTCAGTTTTCTTTCTCCATGTTTCATTTACTTTAACTCTGATTGTGCGTGATCATATGGGGGTTAAAAAGCAGTAGCCTGGGGGCTGGAGTGGTGGCTTGGTGGTTATGGCGCTTGCCTGGTATACCCAGAGTACATGAGTTCCAAAACCCAGCATCCACTTACATAACCAAGTGTCAGAACAAAGATAAGCCATGTGAAAAACTCAATAAAAATTGATTCTCTTTTTCTCTGTCCTTCTCTCTTAAAAAAAAAAAAAATCAGTGGCCTGAGAGTAAAATATTCTGATAAGTCACATCTGATTTCCATTATGCTGGTGAAACTCCCAGGCACCAGCTACTATTAGGCAGAATTAATTGAACATAATTTTAATTAAGATGATCTACTTGGAGTTATATTTCTTTCAATGTAGTTTTTCTCTTGACTATTTTCTTGGCAATGCATTAAAAATCTTTTCAACTACTGTATATAAACCAGTCTTCCTTTTAAAGAAGTTATGACGGTTTTCTGTTACTTTCTTTTGTACTGCACACTTTGCCTAGCAAGAACTGGGCCCAAATTTACACATTTGCTGAGCTTTCACAACCTGAAAAAAATATATTTTTGGTTTAATTATTTGGCATACATCCAAGTGCTAGAGATATTAAAGAGAACCAAACACGTAAAATTCACATAAGAAATCAACTACGATCCATAGAGGAAATAACCAAAGAAGTTGCTATTTTAAACAACATAAGCAAACAGGAGGAATGGATTATTTCAGAATGTACCTATTCATAGGCAAGAAAATAAATGAAGCAGTAATGCTTAAAAAGACCTGGTAAAGGTTAACAGTTGACTTCTTACTAAACACTTCATAATATTCAACATGGTAGGAATGGATGTGAGCATGGATGTTTTCTTTCCTAAGCAGCTGAAAATGATATTAAAAATATAAATGTCTTCAAATGATCTAGAGTGAAAGCAACCAAAATCATTGTCTTATGATTGTATTATTTTTTTTTTAAAGAGGGAGGAGAGAGAGAGAGAGAGAGAGCGCGCACTAGAATTTTATTCATTTTTTTCATCTGGCCTTCATTTCTCCAGCATTTAGTTGGGATTCGAAGTGCGGTCCTTCAGCATGGGAGGCAAGAGCGCTTGCCTTAACCACGGAGTCACTACTGGAGACCTATTGTGTTATTTAAATTCCTACACCTGTATCAAACGTGAGAGGTGCGGTTACATACTGCTTAACACTGGGGATGCAAGATTTAAAAATGAGGAACAGGCCAAAATCCTCAGGAAAAATAAACATGCCTCGTCCACAAAACGATTTGGTCCTTAAACACTGAACTTAGTAAAATGGGATGGGGATAAATCATTGCCGATCATGTCTCACAGCAGACTCTGGGCAAACTCGGGAGAGGTGTGAGGTGACCTCAGGAGCTGGTGCAAACTCCGCACTGAGGTCCTTTGTGGAGCGGGTCTTTCCGAACTCTGGTTTCCCTTCACCATTCAAAAAGCACAATCCGACTAACATCCCTGGCTCCAATTCCCGAAGGGAATACTGCATTGGCCAAAATGAGTTCTACAGTGGAACCTTTCAGAGACACGAATCCTACCAGGCCCACAGGCAAGGGCTTCAAGCCCACACTGCGCACACCTTTCGGTTCTCATCACAACCCCACATCACCACTCAGAGGCCGGCCGCGTGGCCGGGCGCTACCCACGCCAGGCCCTAGTGCCGCGCCGGCGCCCCGCCCCCGGGAGCGTGGCGGAAGTAGCGTGCCCGGGAAGGAGGCAGCGCGCGACCTGGCTGAGCGCGCATGCGCCCGCGCCGCTAGGAGCGGGGGCGTCCCTACCGCTACCAACGCAGTCTCGCCCACCCCCGCCCCGCAGAGTGGACCTCCCGCCATCTTGAACACCCCCCCCTCGCCGCCCCGCCACACAGCCGAGTCACCTTTTCCCTTTCTGCATTTTCTGTCCCCCACCTCGCCCCTTTCCAATCGTGTCCCGGGCCTCAGCAGCAGAAACCGCGCCATCTCTACCCCCACATTCTCCACGCGGGACGCGCAGCCGTGCCTACAAGTGTCCTTAAAGCAGAGGTTGTAGGGTGTGTGTGGGGGCGGCGGGGAGCGGGGGAGAGGCCAAGGGACGACTTGGGCGCAGCGCGCGGAGCCAACACTCTGGGCCCCTGCGCGGGCCACGCCCTGGCCGCTGGCGAGCAACTGGCGTGTCCGCCCGGGGGTTGCCAGGCGGGCGGCTGCGTGCGGCGCCGACTTTGCGCCGCGCCCGGGTTCCCCGGCGGTTGTGGGGTTGACTTGTGACTCCTCCCCGTCGGCCGGTGGGCGTGGGGCGCGCGGAGCCGGCCGGCGAGCCGCGGCGGAGCTGCCGCGCGGTGAGCGGCGCCCTCGCGGGTCCTCTAGGGAGTGCTGGGGGAGCGGGTCTCCGAAGGAAGTGCTTGCTCTGTGGCCCGGTGGAGGGAGAATTAGGCATTGTTAGCCCAAGAGCAGCAGCCAGAGAGGAAAAGAGCGACTCATCCCGGGGAAACACATCTGTGACCACTGGGAAATGATTTAGCCTGTCTTTGCCTCGATGTCAGGGTCTGTACAGTGGGGATCATCATAATCTAGTTTAAAATTGTGAGGTTCAGGTGAGATCACGCACACTCCCTAAATACTTTTAGAACAGTGCTGGGCACTGCTGAGTTTGACATCTCTGGTTTTTGATCGCCACGTCCGAAGAGTTCAGAATGGCTGTGATTCTTGCTTTCTCAGTTATCAGGACACTTGGCCTGACATGTGAGAGGGAAGTTAGGGAGATAGTGGAATATATATAGTACCTAACAGATCATCCTGGACACGAAGTTACTGCTCTACACATGAATAAATTACTGTATCTCCAGGAGCGTAATAGGAACTTTATGTCATTCTAAAGAAGTGAGTATACATTTGTCTTGGAGGAGAATTCCTGGGGTCTTATTATTTGTGAAGAGCCCACCAAGGAACTGGTGGAATTTCTGGAATGTTCTAAAGGCCTAATTTGATTCTCTGTGAGGAGCAGTTATTTGATAGTACTATGCAAGAAAACAAAGTACTTCATTGTGCCATTGCAAGTTGATTGTCTTGGGGTATTCAGACAAAATATGTAAGTCTAGAGGCACACTGTCCAATAGAATTTTCTGCCGTGATGGAAATGTTATGTAATGTTATTTAATCTTTGTTGGTCCTGTTATGGTAGAACTAGGCATAAGTGACTCTTGAGCACTTGAAATGTGCAAAGTACCACTGAGGAGGTTGGCACTTAGTTTTTAAATTTTGTTTATATTTTTGAGAGAGAAAGAGTCTTATTTTTTCATCTGTTTTTTCTCCAGTTAGTTGTGTCTGTGGTGCTGGGATTGGACTGGGAATTCAGGTCCTCTTGCATGCCAGACAAGTGCTCTATGGCTGAGCCACTTCCCCACCCCCTTAATTTGTTTTTTTTTTTTTTTTTTTTGGAGAGGGGGGAAGTGGGGAGAGAGGATGAGGAGAGAGGGATAGGGAAAGAGAAAGATTAAATTTTATTCATTTTTTCATCCAGTTTTTGTTTTTCCAACACTTGTATATGCAGTGCTAGGGTCCTCTCATGCCAGGCAAGTGGTCTGAGCCACCACTTCAGCTCCCAGCCTCTCAATGTTATTTATTAATAGATTAATTCCAATTTAAATAACCACATATAACTAGCAACTACTGTATGGGAGGGTGGAGGTCTGAAGTTTTGAGAACCCTTCCAGTTTTGGATTTGGTTGCCTTGTAAATCAGAAAAGCCAGATCTTGGAACATTTATGTCTAAAGGATCATCATAAATTTTCTCAAATAATGTCCCTAATTCAAACACTATAGTTCAAAGCCTGAGTCTATTAGTACATATTTACCACTTGACAAAGCGTTCTTTTGACTTCTAGCTTGTAAAAGTACTGCCATATTTAGTTGGAGAGCCCAAACAATGCTAGACTTTACTTATTATACTGTACTGTGATCATGAGTTTCCACTATCTTTTATCACTTTGGCTGGTTTCTTGAAGCTTTTTCTATTTGAAAGAAAGATGGTGTTTTTTTTTTTTTTTGGTTTTTTTTTTTGAGCCTTTTGTATACTAAAGCAGTTTGATAAATTATGGTAATAACCTTTGAGCATTGGGACAGTTTAGACTTAGATTTTTAAATCTGTGTTCAACACTTATGAAGAGATAAGTGAAATTTGGATCTTTCAGGAGATTCTTTGCAATATGTTTTTCCTTTTCAACATTTATAAAATTTTAAAATTTGAAAATTTAACATAAAAACTTTTTTTGTGTGTGTGGTGCTGGGCTCCGGCATGCTAAGCATGCACTCTATTACTAAGCAAACACCTCAGCCCCTGAAAATAAAACTTAAAAAAAAAAACCCAAAATTTATATATAGCAATCTTAACTCTGGCCTGATGCCTATAAAATGGTGGTCTTGGTCTCAAGGCTAAAGGTATTTGTTAGATCTGGAACAATAACTTAACATCTCATGAATTAAGACATGTGTAGAGTGTAGTCCATAACATACAAATCAGAAGTGGTTCTTATGTAGGATGTCCCTCTACCTTAGGTTTGCCGAGATAGTCACGTTTTAAAGTATGAACATAGTTATTGATAGACCCCTTTCCATCATAAAAAATGTCTCAGTTGGTACTACATTAAAATATGGTTACCATACTTTGTTTTATTGAAATCCATAATATATAATTTTAGAGAAATTAATCACATTGACATCTCAGAAATATACTTGCTCTAAAACCGTGAGAGAATTATTGCTTTTGTTATTAAGAAATAGATGAAATATCTGGAATAAGTTCAGCAAGTCACTTGTCCACTTAAGGCACTGGTAATTTAAAGATTTTACTTTGGGGGGTTGGGGATTTAGCTCAGTGGCAGAGCACTTGCCTAGCATGCGCAAGGCCCTGAGTTAGGTCCTCAGCTCTGAAAAAAAAAAAAAGATTTTGCTTTGGGTTGAAATCTTGGCTAGATTGATTTTTGATTCTTGGGGGGTGGTATTTTGGTTTAGGGGGTTGCAAAGAAATGCCCTCTCAGTCAAACCAGAAGATTGAGTGTTTGTGTTGAAATAACATGTTTTATTTTATGATGCGGTTGAATAGTAAATCAGAAGTCTACTTGCTGTGAGTTAGGTTGTTAAAGAAGGATTTTATTTAGAGTTCACTTAAATAATGAGAATTCAGCTAAATGCATTGTTGTATTGATTGAATTTGTACTGTGGTGGATAAAATATTTTATTGAGGGTCAGGCACACTTGATTTTGAGTCCTCGCTCTGCTACTTGATAACCATGTGATTTGGGGCAAGTTATTTTGTCTTCCTATGATGCCTCAGTTTTCTTAATCATAAAATGGAGATAGTAATAGCACCCACTTCTTGGCTATTACGAGTTAAATGAGGGTAGCCCATGTGATGTGTTAGATGCAACTTTATAAATATTAGCCTTAAGTTTGATCTTGAAGAGATTAATATTCTGAGTTGCATTGTGGATAGATGGAAAGAGCACTGAAAATGAATTAAAAAAAAAAAACAACCCTAGCTTTTGACCTTTCTGACCTATTCTCTTTGCAATTTCAGTTTAGGTATTTTACTTTTCTGAGCCTCAGTTTCCTCTTCAGTAAAATGCAATTCGTACTTCTCTCTATTCTACCACCTCAAAAGGTTGCTGGTGAGCATAAAGTAAGAATTACATTTATAAATTGTCTTATTTTACAAATATTTTTATGTTTATTTTTGTCATCTTGTCTACCTACTCCCTCTGGTAAAGACTGACACTAAATCTGCAAGAATTGTCTATTTTGTATCAAGCATAAAAAATGTATAATATGGCACCATTAGTGAAAACATTTTTTATGCAAATAATAGTATTAAATCACTAATGGTGTTTTATTGATCTGGTTACAATATATTCTGTACACAAAGCAACTTCATTAATACTGCTAAAGAAGAACCAGTTTTTTTTGGGCACTTACTGTGTTCCATGCAGTCTGCTAAAAATACTGTCTCTTATTATCCGGACAAGTAATTCCCATTTAATGGGTGATACCAGTGATGGTCTTTTGTTCTGGAACAGGTCTTTCAGATGTTTTTGCACTATAGTTATGCCCCTGGTAATATTCAGATGGTAATTCATGGATGTTGAAGTTTAAATAAAGATAATGAACTTTAAAATAGCGTGTTATCTGCTTTATGGTATGTAGTTGTTATTTAAAAATGATGCATTCGTTGAATTCACAAGACAGTAAATTGAAATAATCAACTAAAATATTAACAAATTACTTAAAATATTTTTGATTTGTACTTTTTTTTTAAGGAGAGGGAGAGAGAAAGAATTTCATAAATTTTTTCATCTGGCTTTTATTTTTCTGACATTTAGTTGTGTATCTGGTGCTGGGGTTTGTATCTGGGTCCTCACGAATGCCAGGGAAGCGCTTCAACTCCTGAGCTACCACTCCAGTCCCTTTGACTTATACTTTTGCAATTTTAAATGCTATAGCTGTTTTCTGACTGAATCCTATATATTTTACTTTATTCATATGTCTTAGTCTGTAAGCGATTCCTAATCATAACTTCTTTGAGAATATGCAACATGCTTAGAGTTCGTTATGAAATGTTTTCAAGAGGCTGTATGTTTTGCTTGGATTCATTGTCCTCATTTTTCACGAACTGAGTGCCCTGTCCTAAGTGCTTTGCATACATTATTTCATGTTACCTATAACATTTTAAATTGCCTTTTTAGAGATGAGGGAATTGAAGCAGAGAGGTGATATGACTTGCCCAAGGCCAGATGGTAATTGAGAGAGCCTGTTTTGAACTCCATAGCCTAGCTCTTTACTGCTGCACTATTTGGTTTAGGCAGATATTTTACAACAAAGTTAATGTGATAAACAAATTGTGAGGGTCTTGTGAGTTAATTATGATCGACTTTTATTTTTATATTTCTTGTTGTATAGCAGAAAGAACTTTGAACTAGGAGTCAGAGAGACCTTTGTTTTAGTACCAACTTGTATTGCTAAATAGTGATGTATCCCTTGGGCAGTTCAAGAAGCACCTTTGGACTGAAGTTTCCTCACCTGAAAAATGAGGGATGTGGATGAAATTGTGATTTTTCAAACTGTAGTCTGAAACTTGTTCATGTGTCTTTGGTCCCCCTCCCACCAAATAGCATAGTTATATTTTTGTCTGTTATATTTATCCTTCTGTCTAGGATTTTCTTTCCTTTTTTAAAGAGAGAGTGACAGTGAGAGAAAGAAAGAGAGAGTTAACTTTATTCAGTTTTTCATGTGGCTTTTCTTGCTTCGACACTTTGTTGTGCACATGTTGCTGGGGTTTGAACTTGCATCCTTGTGCATGCCTGGCAAGTGCTGAAACTGCTGAGCTACCACTCCAAACCTAGGATTTTCTTTTAAATAAATAATTTTTGAACTTCATATTTAAAATCATCAGTTTTTAAGATAATTTAATGACATCATAAGTTCTTGACTGATATGTACATAACCTTCTCGTAATTTCACATTATTTTAGAGTATTAGAAGGCAATACCTATATTTTTATTTATTTATTGTTTTGGTACCAAGTATTGAACCCAGGTGTGCTTAACCACTGAGCAACACCCATCGGCCTTTTTATTTCTTTATTTATTTTTGGAGACATGGTCTCACTTAGGGCCTTGCTGAGTTGCTGAGGCTGGCTTTGAACTTATAATCCTGCTGCCTCAGGCCCCCCCCCCCCCCAGTCACTGGGATGACAAGTGTGTGCTAACATGCCCGATGGAGATAGGCATCTTTAAAAAAAAATAGGTACTAAAATGGGAGAGGATTGGTGAATTGTTAAAACATATTGATGGATGGGATGGAATAACTTAGTTTTTCAGTTATTTGGGATCAAAGCCTAATTTTTGCGGTACCGGGGATGGATCCCTTGCAGGTGGTAGACAGTTGCTATATCACTGAGCTACATCCTCAGCCTGCAAAGAATGATTTTTTTTTAAATTTTGAGGGTTTTTTTGTTTTTCTTTTAAAGAGAGTGAGAGAAGAAAAAGAGAATTAATTTTATTTATTTTTTCTTCTGACCTTTGTTTCTCCAACATTTAGTTGTATATGTGGTGCTGGGGTTTGAACCTGGGTCCTTGCACATGCCAGGCAAGCACTCCAACTGATGAGATGTGACCTTCGGTTGCTTCCTCAGTATTGCAAGGGAAATACTTGCCTTGTAGGTGATTGTGAAAAAATGGTAGCTAATACGTATAAAAGTCTTTATATAACTCCAAATTCATCTGTTTTTACATACCTACACTAAAACTCCCATTCCTTTTTCTTTTTTGTCACATAAATTGTTTTTAACCACATCAGATTTTTTGAATTAATGTTTAAGAGTAGAATTCTTATACAGTTCATTATTTTTTCTTTTAAGGGAGAGAGGGAATCAATTTTATTTAGTTTTGTTTATGTGGATTTCATTGCTCTGACACTTCATTGTGAACGTAGTGCTGGTATTTGAACCTGTGCCCTCCTTCATGCCGGGCAAGCCGAACCACTGAGCCGCTACCTTTCAGCCCCGGTTTATTACTTCTAAATAAGAGAATCTTGATGTATAAGGGGCCTTTTTTAAAAAAAATCTTTGTGAAATACACTTGCCTCTTACTGTTAGGAGGATAATTGATTCGCAAATTTCCTACATATCTGAAAAGTTGACCATTAAAATCACTTAATTTTATGTAAAAAATGTTTTAGTATTGGAAAAGTTTGTTGTATGCCATTTGTCAGGGTTTGGATGAGGTGTACTTTATGATGATCTGTTAGGCTACATTTGCAATGCACCTCAGGATCATTTTTGCAAATAATAATTTTTTAACTCGGTTTTTCTATGAGGACTTGATATGAAAGTACATGGAATAAAAATTTAGGTTCATACGAGACTAAAGAGTATGATAGAAAGTTAGATGTTGCTGAATAGTCTGTCATAGGTGTACTGTGTTAAAAAAATTTGCTTGTATAGCCGAAATATGTAAATGCACTATTTGTTTCCTCTAGAGAGAAAGGCAAGGTTTCAGTAGTTTATAAAATGTTTTATAATACTATTTTTAATTAAATTTATTTTTTTGAGTCCCCATTATGTGTCCACTGTGTTCTTCATAACATCCCTGTGAAATAAGTTATTCCTGACAAATGGAGAAACTGAGTTTGAGAGAGTAGTTGATCCTTACACAAGGTTCTATATTGATTAATACTTAACAAAAATTTTTGTCATCATGACTTCTAATTTTCTGTATTCATCTCAGCTTGAATGTTGAATAGTTGCCTCAAACTTAATGTGCTTGAACTGAACTCCTGATTTTGTCCCTTCCTAATCTTTGGTAAATGGTAACATTTAATCAGTTGCTAGGATCCCAAGCTGCAGAGTCATTCTTCACTGCTTTTCTCTTATATTCCATGTCTAATCCATTAGCAAGTTAGCTCTGCTTTCAAAGTACTATATTCCAGAAATCTGGTAAAGTATTAACATTTGTTAATTTAAGCCTCCATCATCTCTTGTTTTCTTGTTTGCACGTCAGTAGCTTCCTGACTGTTCTCCTTGATTGTGCATTTGCTTTCTTATAGTCGCTGGACTTATTCTTACTGTAACTGGACTTATCTTTTTTTTTTTTTTTTTTTTTT
>PVKS010022314.1:0-20085 GCA_004027875.1 Aplodontia rufa | reverse complement strand
TGCCTATCCCCTTTGCTTACTTCACTCACTGGCCTCATTATCTTGGTAGTTTGCTGTTCTTGTCTGGAGGTTCTTGAGTACTGCCTCCTGGGTTCCATTTAGATCTTACATTAAATGTTACCTCCTAGTTGAAGTGAACTTGTTTAATTTATTCTCATAGCATTTGGCATTTCCTCAAATTATATTTATTTATGTGCTTATTCCCTGCATTATAATGCTTTTCTTTCTTTTTTTAGTCACTACTATATCCTTAACTCATAGTACAGTTTTAGGCTATAGTAGGTGCTCCATAAGCAGTTATGAATTATAATCTAAAGCACAGATGATGTTGGCTTTAAAGAAGAGGGTACCTGTGCCTTTATTATAAGAGGAGGAAGGAGGGAGGGAGGATAAAGTACCTTTGGTAAGGAGAGTGGGGGGGATTACTAAAGGATGGCTTTTTATTTCTCTGAATTAGGAGATGATGTCTTCTGACAGTAGAGGAGGGACTCTGTAGGGCAAAAGTTTAATACTAAATTAAAATATTTAATATTAAGCCCATATGATTAGTAAACTGAAATAATTAAATATTAGAGGAATGAGGGTTCTTTATATATATGTATCTGAGAAGGCTTCTTATAGATGTTGAACTTAGGTCAGGCTCTTCTAGACCACCAGTATTTCCATAGGGGTGTTGCATTGTTTCAGAAGATGTGAGCAAGAAGAACCATAGAGAGGTAAGAGTTCAGAAGAACATGGAATGGTTTGAGAGACATTTAATGTTTGATTTGATTTTTATGGAAAAGGAGCCTGGAGGGGGCAGATGGAACTGATTTTAGACACATTTAAAACCCAGGTTTTAAAACATCTTCCAAAGTCCATTTGAAATGAGGAATATATTAATATATTGGAATTACCATTGTGTCATACTGAATACTAGATATGGAAGTTTTCTGATACTTTGTACATTTTTTAAATTTGCATTCTCAATGATTGACCATTTGGTGTTACTTTTCACATCAGTAGAAATTTAGGTTATGGGGCTGGAGCGGGGGCTCGAGCAGGGGCTCGGCGGTTACTGCGCTTGCCTGGCTTGCGCAGTAGGCGAGTTCAAACCCCAGCACCTCAGAGCAACATAGGCCACTTGAAAAACTAAATAAAAATTCTTTCTCTCTCTCTCTCTCTCTCTCTCTCTCACTCTCTCACTGTCCCTCTCTTTTTAAAGGAAAAAAAAAGAAATTTAGATTATGATGTAACTTGAGTTCTTTTTAAACAACAAATCTGATGTTCAGTGTATAGCAGTGTGATTTAACCATAATTGTTTCTTGCCTTTGGGGTTTTATTAAAATGTTCTAATTGTGTAAGTTTTTTTATTAATTTATGTTATGTGATTCTCAGATTGAATGATTAGAACTGAAACTGTAGATGCACAGAATCAGTATATAGATTTGAATTAGTTTTTCTCAGCAGTGATGTAACTGGAGAAATGATAAAGATTCCATTCTTCATTATCTGCTAAATTCTATTAATTAATGGTTGCTAGATTTCACAGTCCAGATCTTGATGTTGCTTTGAGGGTGCAAAAACTAGTTATTAGATTCTCAACTCTTTGGAGTCTTCTCAGCAGTCACTTAGTTACCAAAACTGTGATCTCTAAGTGGAAACTCAGTGTCATGTTCATTGCATTTTGCTTGATTGATTTATTTGTGATACATTATTACAATTAAAGTTTTTTATAGCATTTTTTGTGAAAAGAAGTATATATCCTTAAATTCCATTGTTGTAAATTAAAAAATATTTTTTCCCCTTCTAAAATAGAATTTTACTGATATGATATAGTATTGACGGTTGGTTTAGTGATCAGTTTTACATAGTATTAATCAGAAATGAACTTAATCCTGGGTTCACATTTAAGCTGTGGCATGTTGGAATAATCTAAGTCCCAATCTGCACATCTGAATTCATTTTGTAAAATATGGCAAACAGCTGCATTTCAATTGAAAGCTGAAATAACTGCAGGACATTAACCCATTGAGAAGATTACAGTAAGTTTTCAGTTCCATGTTAACTGTATTTATTAGAGAAAATTGACGTGAGTGCTTCTGCTTTTAACAGACTTTTTTTTTAATGTCTGGAAGAAAGGACAGAAAGCATTGGAATGATAGGACTTTGATGTGTAAAGATGTTAATGTCTAAAGAAGTTAATCATCTTTAAACATCATCAAATAAAATATGAATATGGGAAATAATTATTTTTAAAAAGTCTAATGAGCTATCAGCCCATCATGTCAAGAAAAATGTTATTCACCTGTTTGATTTAAAAATTAACTAGACTTAAAGAATGATCATGGATGTTATAAACTAGGAATGGTATCCTTTACCTTACCAATAAAGACTTGATGTGAAACATTTGCAGTAGGGAGACAACTGAAGAAAGGGTGTGTGTGTGTGTGTGTGTGTTTTGAGGGAGACAACTGAAGAAAGGGTGTGTGTGTGTGTGTGTGTGTTTTGATGGAGATCCAATGCCCATGCTAGGCAAGCACTCTACCAATGCCCATGCTAGGCAAGCACTCTACCACTGAGCCACATCCCCAGGCCCCTTTCATGTCTTTTTAAATGCTCTTTTGATTCATTTATTAATTCTTATTTAATGCTATATTAACTAAAATGATACACATTAAGATTGGCATTTGGTTTTCTCATTATGTATTTGCTTAATTTTATGGGGAAAAATTAACATTTTACATTAATTGAGGTATTTACCCATAAGATTATAAATTATAATGCTTACTTCTGATCTATTGACATTATTTTTACTTTTGTATTTTAGGTTTTGGTTCAAGTTGGAATTAGATTATGCTGTAGTCTTCTAATTTTGTATCTTATAGAACTATTCCTTTAAATGAATTATTACTTGGAATCCCCATAACTAAAACGGAAAATCTGTTTTCTGGTGGTCTGGAAGAAGCTAAGTTGAGGGGTCACTGGGAGCTCCCTGAATTGCTAATGAATCTTAGGGTTTCTGGGAACACATTTTGAAAAACATTGAGCTCTATTAAGATATCTTAATGAGTATTTTTGTTACATTATGTACAGAATAGGCACTGAAATCACTCAAGTGAGTAATTGTTTATCTTATCTAGAAGCTTTTACTTCCATATTATCTCATTTGAATAAAGAACATTAAATGTAAGCAAGTAGGATTTATGCAAAACAAATGATTAGAAATTTAAAATTTTCTATACTTTTAGATGGAATTTATAATTGCTTTGGATTTTTTCCTCGTACATTCATGTAAATACATTTAATGGGGCCATAACAGTGGCTTGGCGGTAGTGCTCCTGCCTGGCATGCTTGAGGACCCAGGTCAAATCCCAGCACCACCTACACAACTAAAGCCAGATGGAAAAATAAATGAAATTGATTCTCTCTTTCCCTCTCAAAAAAAAAAAATGCATTTTTGTAAGCTTTATTTCTCCTTTTTATTTAGATGAATAATACTGCAGCTAGCCCAATGTCTACTGCCACATCAAGTAGTGGAAGAAGTACAGGGAAGGCTATAAGCTTTGCAGCAGAATTGCAGAGTATGATGTAAGTATTTCTATGCATGCTATTACTATTTTAAATTTATTCATGTTGAAGAGAGACAATAGAAATAAAATTTATAAAACTTGTAAGTAATTTGTGTTTAAGCAAGTGAAAGTGAAAAAAAATCCATGAGCAAAAGAGCTAAAAAATTTTTTTTTCTAAAGAGAGAGAGAGACAGTGAGAAGACAGAGAAAGAGAGAAATAACTTTATTTAGTTTTGCACATGGCCTTCATTGCTCCAACATTTAGTTGTGTATGTGGTGCTGGGGTTTGAACCCAGGTCCTCATGCTTGCCTGGCAAGCACGAGGACCCGGGTTCAAACCCCAGCACCACGTACACAACTGAGTGTTGGAGCAACTAAGGCCATGTGAAAAATTAAATAAAGTTGTTTCTCCCTTTAAAAAAAAAAAAATATTATAATAGGTTACTGTATTTGAAAAATGAATGTTGGTTCATTTTATAAAGATAGAATAATTATGTAAACATATTTGTTGTAATTATTATTTGCCCAAATATGTTATGGATTATTTCCATATTAATTTTAGTTTTAAAAAATTTCAAGATTGAGTATATTTTTGGATAGTCAGAATATTTTCAGAGTTCTCAGTTTTTCTCAGATGTCATAGTTTTGTGAGCCAAATTTATGTTAGTTTTTAGTTTGGTATTTGAAATCACTATTTCAGAATGTTGGGGAAAATTTTAAAAGATTTAAAAAATACATTTATTCAGTCTTTGAGAAATTGCACATTCATTTATGTTTCTTTCCCAAGGCTCCTTTCAGCTTGATTTTTGGCTTCTTGCATTGAGTGAGACTACATGTTTTGATTTTTTGCTACATTTGTTAGAGAACCCTATTGGCACATATTAGGTTTTCTTTATTATTGGTTCAGGAGACAATTACCTGCACAAGGCTGGGGCAACATTAGTTTTTCTTTTCTGATGACTTATTAGGTAGTTTAAAGAATATTTTGGTTGAAGCTTTAAGTCTTGTGGGTGTGAATAACTTTCATGGTAGATTAACTCCACTGTGTGATGGTTTTTGTTCAAAGATGAAATAAGTTTGAACATATATCTCATAGTTGCCTGTTGAGCATACTTTAAACAACATTGAAAACATTTAAGTAATAGTTTCTCAGACTTTCTGGTCTCGGGATCTCTTTGTACTCTTAATTATCAAAGATGCTAAATGTTTATGTGGATTATAAGTATTAGCATGTAAAACAGAAACAAAATAATTTATGCATTTATTTGAAAAGTAATGAATTACTTATATATTAATGAAAGTAATTTATTTCTTAAAAATTATGTTCTAAAATAAAATGATGACATTGTTAGATGATATGAAAATAAATTAAACATTATTTGGAGGCTGTATATTGTGAACTTATTTTTTGAATTGTGGAACATTTTGTTATAGTTATATGTTTTTGTGGATTAGTTTAAGTTTTTTTATTACAGTTTAATGGCTTTTTGTTAAGCATCTTTTGTTATGTGAATTACATTTAAAAATATTAAGCATGTTTTATAAGGTTTATAATAAGGTGAGGCAATTCATTTTCCTGTAGAGCAGATTCATTGATATACTTTATGAAATCTTTAATTTGGAAATTTTCACTCTTTAAAATTATAAAACATAGTATAATGAACTCTGTATATCCATTATCTGGTTTTAATGTTAAATAACTCTCTTTTGCCAGTCCTTATTTAACTTTTCACCCTACTTTTTGTTTTTTTAAGGATGTATTTTAAAGCAAATCCTAGACATTGTGTTCAGAATTCATAATATATATGATAACATTACATCTGCGAGTAGGTTAAAAAAAGATGATGTATTGCAGGGGTCGGCAAACTACAGACATGGGCCTGCTGTCTGTTTTTGTAAATAAAGTTTTATTGGAGCATAGCCATGCACTTACCTGTTGTCTGTTGTGCCTTTCGTGCTACATAGTGGAGTTGGGTGTTTATGACAAAGACCATATGGCCTGTAAAGCTGAAAATACTTATTATCTGGACTTTTGATGACCTCTGATATATGAAAACAGCTCTCTATAAGAAGAAAGATGTGGACTAGTGTTTCCTTTTGTCATTTATACTTAGAAAAGGTTCTCAATGCATTTGATGGCTCTCAGACCATTTAATAAAACTGAGGGAAAAAAAAAGCCGAATTCAGCACTTTCTTATTACTTTTGCAAACATCTTCCCAACTAATGTACCTAAGTTGGATTCAGAATGCAGAAGTTATTGTTGGCTACACCTCTGGAAGAAATGTACATTTTCCTTCTATTTCAGACCCATAGAGGGGCCATTCCTAATAGTTAACATTCATCATTTAGAGTCTGAAGTTATTTTTTTCCCCCTTATGAATTTCTTCACAGAAAGGGAAGTAGGGCCAAAATTAGGGGAATCTTTTAAAATTTATCAATATTTTCTATTGGCATGCGATTTTCAGGCTTTAGGTTGTATAAAATTAGAACCATTATACATTTGATCATTGTCTATGTGCTTATTTCAAATGAGAAAGCGCAGACTTACACTGTTGTACTTTCCTGCTGCTGTTTCATAGTTCTTGTAAAGCCTATTTATATTGTTGGTTTTCAGTCCTCTACTGCTACTACTTTCCTGTCCACTCACTATTAATGAGCTGTTTTTCCTTTGGTTTTCTTCCCTCTAAATGAGGAACAATTGGTGTTATTTCCTGGGATTGGTTTCACCGAAAGGTATCTAGTTGTCCGTCAAAACTGAAATTGTCATGATCTGCTGTTGAATATAGAACTGGCAGCCAGTCTGTTCTATTAGGACCTTATCATATTTTAAATTTAAGTACTAAATAACATCATCCTCTAGGAAATGCTTCTATAGATTTTAAACTAAAGGATTATTAGTAAAACAATTACCAGTGGTTTGGGATGACTGTAGCTATCCCTTACCTTATAGCTCACATAGTAGAGCACATTTGCAACATAACTTTTTTTTTTTTTCAACATAACTTTTTATCACAGCTCTTTGAATAACGTGTATAGGGAAGATCCAGAAGTTTTTTTTTCTTTTTTTTTTTTAAGTTATAGAAGTTAACCCATTATTCCAAGGTTTTCAGTCCTGTGAATATTTCAATAAAATGAACACAAGTACATTAAATTACGTTGGAAATAATAATCTAGACCTTATAAATGTGTTTGTTTTTTTTTTAAATAGAGAGGGATAGAGTGAAAAGGATAATTATTTATTTATTCATCTGGTTTTTGTTTCTGAAACACAGTTGCGTTTGTGGTTCTGGGGTTTGAACCTGGGTTCTTGTGCATGTCAAGCAAGTGCTCTTACCACTGAGAAACTGCTCCAGCCCTAGAGCTTATAAGTATTAATATTATATTACTTTCTTACTATGTGATTATATTGCATGTTATACTTAATTTTGTAGGTGTTTCACATCTGGGACAAAATGGGTTAAGAAATGTGTAAATTAGAAAGTGAAATCTCAGTTTACTTTGCAGTATTTTAACAAACATCTTAAGAGTTTTAAAGCACTTCAAGTCTTCATTGGGATTTCTTCTCCCTTATTTTATCCATTTATTTATTTATTTGTTGCCTTGTCATGGGCTTGTTCAGGCTTAGAGGCCTGGTAATGATACTAGGTTTCCTTAGAGCAATTAGTTCTAATTTCTCATATACAAAATATTAATAAATATGTTATGTGGCCAGGTGTTGTGGTACATGCCTGTAATCCCAGCAGCTTGGGAGGCTGAGGCAGGAAGATCACAAGTTCAAAGCCAGCCTCAACAATTTAGCAAGGCCCTAAACAACTCAGTGAGTCCCTGTCTCAAAATAAGAAAAAGAAGGCATGAGAATAAGGCTCAGTGGTAAAGTGTCTCTGGGTTCAATCCCTACTATCAGAAACAAAAGCAAAAAGTGTCATTTTATAAATGTGGCAAAATAACATTTTGATTTTTTAATATTTAAATATCAGAAAAAAATAAATATCAGTTCTCTCATGGAAAGAAAATAACTAGGACTTTCATTTTCAGATAATAATATAGTTCCCAGGAAGAAAAACATCTTGCTCACTCTTAGAAATGAATTCTTGAAATTCAAGGAGATGGAGTTATTTAAGTAATTCTTTAATGAAATTCCATAGTTATATGGGGAAAGATAGTTAAAAAAAAATCACAAATCTATTATCCTAAAATTGTGTTATGGTTGCTAATTATCATACTGGAGAATGGAATCCCTGTTCATAACTGATTGAATGTTTGAACCTAATTGGTCCTAACTGATGTGCAGTTGGTTATATTCTTTACTTACCCTTATTGTGAATAGTCATATAAATATATTGTGTTTGAGTGCTTCCCTAGACCTTTCTGAGGGTGTTTCATAACATTTGGTTTATGTTTCTAAAATCCGAGAAGTACTGAATTTGACAATACATGATTCAGGGAAGGTATTGTGAACTTGTGTCTATTTCTGTGCTATTTGGTATGATAACCATTGGTCATATGTACATGTTGAGTGTTAAATAAGCTATGCAACTGAGCTACTGAATTTTAAATTTTATCTAATTTTAATTAGTTTAAAATAGAACAGTTAGTTTAACATGGAGCAAGTGGTTGCCATGTTGGATAGTACAGAAGAAATGGAGAAAACATAAATTAAAGAACACTTTTCTGGGTTGTCTCTGTTTTTTAATTGAAATAGTGAAAATACATTTTTATTATGTTACCTGTTGATTTCATGTCTTTTTTTTTTTTTTAAAGAAAGAGGGACAGAGAGAGAGAGGGAGAGAGAGAAATAACTTTAGTTTTTCATGTGGCCTTTGTTGCTACAACACCCAGTTGTGTACGTGGTGCTGGGGTTTGAACTCGGGTCCTTGCGCATGCTAGGCAAGCGCCGTAACCACTGAGCCACCACTCAGGCCTCGTGTCTGCTTTTGACATAGTCACTAATCTACCTTTTTCTTCTTCCTCTTTTTCTTAAGTTTTATTGTCTCACAGTTCTTTAAAGGTTTGGGAATGTTAATTTTTGACTACTTTAGTATATCAGATTTGATTGGTAGACTCAATATTGCATTAATTTTGCATTGTAGAAAGTATGAATGATATTGAAATGTGTTTAGTTTCTTAAAAATGTTGTTTAGTGAATGAATGTATTTACACTTACCATTTTTGCAAGTACTGTAACTATAGTTCTGAATGTATTGCATTATACTTAATTGTGCCAGCCCTCGTAATTGAATAATATCCTGAGTTTTGGGTCGGTTTTTTCCTTTTTATTTTTGTTGTGCTGGGGATGGAACCCAGGGTCTCTTGCATGGTAGGCAAGCACTCTGCTACTGAGCTGTTCCTCCATCTCCTAGGTCCTCATTTTTGTCTAGTAAGATTTTTCACATTTCTGGTAGCTCTAAAATTAACATTTTGCTATGTAACATCTTGCTAATTTATTATCTTTATTCTGAGATTTTGAACATTTGTTCTTGAATCAAAATTAACCTTCAGGGCTGGAGAGGTGGCTCAGCAGTAGAGTGTTTATGTGGCATGCATGAGGATCTGTGTTTTAACCCCAGCACCACATACATACATAAATAAAGGAAAAACAAAACCCAGATAAAAAAATAAATAAAATTGACTCTTTCTCTCTCTTTCTTTTTTTTTTTTTTTAAGAGAGAGAGGGACAGTGAGAGAGACCGAGAGAGAGAATGATTTTATTTAGTTTTTCATGTGACTTTTGTTGCTCTGAAACTTCATTTTATATGTGGTGCTGGGGTTTGAACCTGCATCCTTGCATCTGCCAGGCAAGCACTGTAACCAGTGAGCCACTGCTCCAGCCCCTCACTCTCTCTTAGAAATCTTAAGGGGTTGAAAGTGCTTGCCTGGCATGCTCAAGGACCTGGGTTCGAATCCCAGTACCACATACACAACTAAATGTCAGAGAAACGAAGGCCCAATGGAAAAATAAATAAAATTGATTTTCTCTCTCTCTTAAAAAATCTTCTAAAAGGTACTGAGTAAAAATGCATTCTTCGATATTAAATATATCAGTGATTAGCAATTTTGGGTAAGCAATGAAAATTTAATATCTATGGTTATATATTGATTAATTCCATATAGCAAATTCTGTTGCTGTGGGTATAAATACCCCAAATTATAAAAATGTAATTTCAGAAAAGAATAATAGATTATTAATATAGAAGAATTAAACTTTTAAATTTTTGACTCTTTGTAGATTCTGAAGGCTCATGGCAGTTTTTAAGTTTGCCAGAGCAAAGTTTTGATTCTCTCTAGATGTGAAATACTTATGTAGTTTTACATTATAGCCAAATAATTGGAAATTGACTTATTCTGTACTATATTTTATTAACACAAACATAATAGCTTTAATTAACATATGTAAACTTTAATATTAAATAAAATACCATATGCCTTTAATAGATTTTCTAATTGGCATTGTATGTTTTCTTAGGACAGAATAGAGTTTACAAACACTTTCTATAGAAAATAGAAAACTAATACTTAATCTGTTATCTTCACTGACTTTTTTCTTTATGATAGGTTTTTCTGTCTTAAAATATCTCATTTTGACCAGTTTTTGCCATGACTAGAAAAGTGTTATTGGCTTTGAGTGGCTTTCTCCTTATTCCTCTATTAAACTGGTTGGCAATGTGTTTAGTGAAAAAGAGTAAATTAAGTTTTGAGGGGCTAGCCTGGCAATTAGTATTTAAATATTCAAGAAAAATAATATTCTTTTTGTATGAAGTTACTTTTCAAACAGACAGACTTGGGGTTCATTCTTTTGTGCTTTTGCTCGCTCTGACCTTCCTTCCCTTTCTCTCTTCTTCCCTGTCTCCCTTGTTAGGGTCTTTGTGTGTTGCCCAGGCTGGCCTCCAACTCAGGATCCTTCTGCCTCAGTCTCTTGAGTAGCTAGGATTTAGGCATATTTTCTGTTCTGTCTCTTCCAACCTAGTACTTGAGTTTATCAGTGACCTTCATGTAACTCTGATCTTTTGTAAGTATGTGAACAGCTATTGTTTACTTTTTTTTTTTTTTTAAAGAAAGAGGGGACGGTGAGAGAGAGAGAGATAGAATCAATTTTTATTTAGTTTTTCACATGGCCTTCATTGCTCTGAGACTTCGTTGTGTACTTGGTGCTGGGGTTTGAACTCCCATGCTTGCGCATGCCAGGTAAGCGCCGTAACTGCTGAGCCACTGCTCCAGCCCTATTGTTTACTTTTAAAGGACAATAAAACTTCACTTTTCTGCAATTTGTAATAAAATATAAATATTTTAATTGGTAAATTGATTCAAAGAAAAATAATGGCACATCTATGTGAGTGATTAAGGTAGCTTGAACTATGGAAAGGGTCATAGATTTGGAGTCAAAAGATCTTGGTTCACTTTTGTATTTGTGGATTTTATGTTAACCACCCCCCATTTAAAAAAAAATCCTGGAAATATTCTGGGTAGAAGAATTGTTGTGTCACCATTTTATTCTAAGTGAGGTGATTATTTTATATTTATTATAGAAATAATTCATTTTATTTTTTATTTATTTAAAGAGAGAGAGGTAGAGAGAGAATACTTTTATTTAGTTTTTCATCTGGTTTTCATTGCTCTGACAATTGTTTTTGTGATGCTGGAATTCGAACCCGGGTCCTCATGCATGCCAAGTGTGCTACCATTGAACCACTGCTCCAGCCCCTTGTTTTATTTTTTGAAAAGAGAGTATTCAGAAAATACAGAAAGATCATAAGGAACACCTTAGATTATCCTGAGTTAAAGTGTTAGTACTGTTTTGGTATTTATCTTTCAAATACATTGAAAAAACTTAAATACCAAAAGTCCATATTATAATTACTTTTGTGTTAATTTAGGTCTTAATATATGATAAGATTTTCCATGTTGAAAACACACAGTATTATCATTTTAGCTGCAGTGGTTTATATTCCATCCTGCTGTCTTTATGTTATATAGTAGGTTGTTTTTAATTCTCTAATGTTATGGATAGCATTGTAATGCTTTGTTTGTTCCTTCCTTTTATCTTCCTGATTTGTCTACTTTACCTACTACCTATCTTTGAGCCTTTTATAACTGGATATTTCATTAGCACCAATTCTCATAAATGGAATTTCATATATTTACTCATTTTTAAGATTTTTGATGAATTTGTGTAAGTTATAGTTTAATGTCATAGTTCTACCAGTAAAATAGGTATGCCTTGCCAAAATAATTTTTTATATACGTATGTTTATATGATGTTATATATATGCATATAAAATTGTCAGGATAAGTTTAATAGGTGGTACATATATACATTTGAAAATAGGAAGTAAAAAAGTTCTTATACCCCTGTTTCTTGGTTTCTTCCCTTCCATTCAAGTAACAGTTTATATTCTTTTTTGTGTATTCTTCAAGAGTTTTTATCCATATATAAACAAATACAAATATATTCTTTTGCACTTTCTAAACAGAGAATATTATTTTGTACTTTAATTTTTTTAAATGCATTTGGAGATCTTTGCATAGGAACATACGAGTGTGTGTGTGTGTGTGTGTGTTTGTCTTTCTAGAGCTTTGTAGTTATTATTTGATTAACTCAAGAAGTTTCAATAAACAAGTGAAAGCCCCTTATTCAAGAAAACTGAGACAGCTACTAAATGAATTACCTCAGTGAGAAAAGATAATAAGATCTTTATACACATAAGCAAAAAACATAAAAGCTGTCTATAATCCGTTATCAAAGGCATGCCATACGCTTGGGATGTGTGCAAATTAATTAGCTAATTTTTGTTTCTTAAGTTCTTAGTAACTTCTGGTCATTACTGTGTTTTCATTATACTTGCCCTTCCCCACCCCCACACTCAATACCTCTTGCACAACTTTCTATTTTATGAGACTTGATTTCACTGTATGAATATCTATCATGCTATTAATCCATTGTTGTTGAATCATTATGTAATTTCCAGTTTTTCCAATATTATTGAAAATAATGTAACCTTCATACCTATTTTAAAGGCTTAGAAGAAAAACTTTGAGTCTGAAGTCTTCTGATACCATAACTTCTCAGTTTTTCCTCTGGGAAAGTTGAATTGATTTACTGTTGTATCCTGTTCAAGAGCACCTCCCTCTCAGTCACTGACAATTCAACAGTGGAAACATGTTTAACAACTTTTGACTGCTGAGTTTTCAAATATTTTGGCCATTTATATTTCTTTTTTGGTTATACATATTCTTGACACTGAGTACTTATTTTTTCCAATTGCTTATTAATAAGTTTAAATGTATTAAAGACCATATGTTGATTATATTTGGCCTCCTCCCCCAATCTTTTGGTATCCTTGAGGTTTGTTTACCATGACGTGTAAATATATGAGTTTTCATTTTTAATATAGTTTAGTCAGTTTTATATATCTTATTGTTTCTACCTTAGATGTTATGTCCATGTACTTTTATATTTCAGATTTTTAGTTTCTGCAGTTTAACATTTGATCGCTTTTGTTGTATGATGTCAAGGAGGGTTCCAACTTAAAACAGTTTTCCTTTATGTTGGTTTGCTGGTGGTCTTAACTACCACAAATTGCATAAGCCTTCCTTTCCCCTCAGAATAGAAATTCTATCTTTATCAGATAGTAAATTATTACTTTTGACTTCTCTGCTTTGTTCCATTGAGTTTTCTGTTCCTTTGCCAGTACTGCATTATTTCAGTTATTTATAGCTTCTTAATATGTTTTTAATATTTTGTGTAATAGTTCAAGTTCATTCACGTAAGCTTTCTTTTTAAAAATATTTCTGGACTTTTATTTTTATTCCTCCAGATGAATTTTTAGGAATCATTTCATGAAGTTCCAAAACAAATTCTAAGTACAAATTCTAAGCAGTTTCATTTTTTTAAATGCTTTTTGCTATATACTCAGATTTCAGACATTGGTCTTTGCAATTCATTTTACTTTTAAAGTTGATTAATGAAGTAATTTTACATTTAGAAAGTTTATTTGAAACAACACTGGACAAAAACAGCAAAAACAACTGACTAATGTGTGGGTTGGTTAACCAGTGTATGATTAGAGACTGAAAATCTTCTCAGTTTTCTTTAATATTTGTTTTTCTTGCTCAGTGTAGAATTTTGCTGTGACTGCAGTATGTAAAACTCAGCCAACTTATTCCCTTAATTTTGAATCATACAATTATTGTCTTTTTAAATGGTAGAATGGTTGGAAATAAAAAGCAAGTTTAATTTTTTAATAGTCATGTAAAACTGCATTCTAATTATATGTATATTGGTGTGGATATAATAGTTTATAGAGAATAAATACATTTGTTTTATGAACACAGATAATCTAAGTGATCAGGGTCTTTTTCTGACCATTTTAATGAAGATATTTCTACAGTAGATTATAAACATTTTTAACTGCTTGTGAAAAGAAAAATAGGTCCAATTGTACTATAATACTCTCCACTTGTACTGTAGTGGCTCTCTAGTACATCATAGAGGCATAAAAAGTACTTTACTTCTATGATAAACTGTCCTACTTTGCCATTTCATTTGAATTTGTGTATTTGTATAGTTTTTATGTTTTCTCTTTCATTGCAGCTGCTAATTTTGTTGCTGTCAAGCTAGTTCCTTGTCTATAAGACTGGGAGCAGCAGTGTTTCACCTTCACCCTTTTTGAGTGCTGCTCCCAGTCTACTCTGTAAAACATTAATCAAATATATTAGATTTGTATCTAAAATAAGAATTCGTAAGTTAGAAAAATCTGACACTTCTGAAAAAAATCACTTGATCTTTGGTGCATAAACTTTTTTTTTTTTTCTTTTGGAAGAGAAGGAGAGTGAGAGAAGAAAGATTCAATTTTATTTATTTTTCCATCTGGCCTTTGTTTCTCCAACACTTAGTTGTTTATGTGGAACTGGAGTTTGAACCTGGGTCCTGGAACATGCCAGGGAAGTGCTCCACCCACTGAGCCACTCACTGCTCCAATCCCAGTGCATAAACTTAGTAGCAATTTTGAAAGTTGAATTGCTAACTTCTCTGTTTCAGATCTTTCATTGTATTTTCAAAGGCTGAGATTGTCAGATGGTAATTCCGTTTATTTGTAAATCGTATGGTATTTAATCTCTTTTCAGTGAAATAATGTTAGGATTTTTACTTAGGTTGTTGGATTAGTTCATTATACTTTTTTTCTAAGCTTGTTGAAAATGTCTGATGTAGCACTAATTTTTAGTTATGCCTAATTACCATTCATACCTTTTTGAAGGATTAGGTAAGGCCTCTGGTAAAGAAAGGAGATAAGGAAGTTTGAGAGTGGTGAAGGTTTGTAATGGCAGTAATGGCATTAGGGTTAGAAAACTAATTGGAAATATGTTCAGTGTGACAAATTGTCAAGCAATCAGCTGAGTGTAGTCAGCTGTTAGAGCTAATAGGGCCTCAACACTAAGGTTGTATGATTTTTTTTATAGCAGTACTCAGCTGCAGGGTATCTGGATCAGAAACAGATGATTGGATCGATTTAAAAAATTTGCAGGACAGATGTGGAAGGAGGTTTTTGAAATTTGAGGTGTTGGTGGTTCTGATCACTGAGCCTTATCTGGTGGGGAGGGATGGCATAAAAAGTAAAGTGGGTATGATCACCATGGAGAAAAATGGGGGAAGAAGAAGGGATTAGAAATTTCAGTGAAGTATAAAATGAGGTAGAATACAAGTAGTAATTAGGAGAACTAGAGGAATAGGAAATTAACAGAACATAAATGTGTCAGCTTGGACATATCTCCAGGAAGTTTTCTCTGACATTTCTGTTTTTGCTTTTTTAACTTATGTGCTTGGCACTTTGCACTACTACTCTTATAAAAGTCCTCATTTTATAGTGGTCTATTTTATTTTAATCCTGATTATAGGGATTTTTCTTGTTTTAGAGTGCGTAGTACCTAGAAAATGCCTGTTAAATGTTGAATTTTGTACAATGACTAGGAAATTGTGATCTTAGAGTTAGTATTATTATGAGGACAGCCTCCATGGGGGTAGCTACAGCAAGAAGAGATTAAAAGTCTTCAAAATAGAAGAGGTTGGAAATAGGGGCATGAATAATCTTCATAAGCGTTCATATTAAAAATTCAATGACTGCTTCATTTTGGTCATCCTATTTTTTAAGACTTTGAACATTTTAATATACCTTAGGCAGTTTTTTCTTCTTTGTTAATAACTTTATTTTTCGTTTATTTTTTTTTTAAAGAGAGAGGGACAGTGAGAGAGACAGATGGAGAAACAACTTTATTTAGTTTTTCACATGGTCTTAGTTGCTCCAACACTTAGTTGGGTACATGGTGTTGGGGTTTGAACTCGGGTCCTCGTGCTTGCCAGGCAAGCACGGAAACCGCTGAGCCACCGCTCCAGCCCCTGTTATTAACTTTAGAAATAAAGTTTAACCTTCCCATTATTCTTGTTACATTGACATTTATTTTTCGTCTTAATCTCATGAAAAGCATTTTTAGATTTTTAACATTCTGTATTTGGAATTCTGTTTTACATTTGGAATTCTGATTTACTTGATATCTCTTTACTGCTTCCTTATAAAATTAGGATATATATGAAAATATACTAAGAAAAGAAAATTATGCATATAATGTATGTAGTCCGTGAAAGGAAGGATGGTGTAATGAAGTTCACAAATATGAATGAATCCTATTCTGGTTTTAAATGTCTCTGAAACTTCTTATTTACGAAATCCAAATAACAATATTCATCTGAGTTTTTTGGTGTGGATTAAATCAGATTATACATGTAAATCACTTACATAGTGTTTGGTGTAGATCTCTATAAATATTCTTTACAAATTATTCTTTGCTTTGAAGTTAAGTTTTTCTGTATTTTTCCTTTCATTTCAGTTCTTAACATTTAGTCTAAAGTAGTGCTACTCAGCATAGCCAGTTTATGAACTATTCCTGATCTTCTGTGAGATAGATAGCTTGAGTCAGAAAGCATTATCAGTTTCCTGCTTCATTGAGATAGTTTTCTTATGATAAAAGTGTAATTAAGGTGTATATTAGAATCACCTAGTACATTTGTTTATATTCTGGTGCAAATTTCTTATATCTCATTGTGAACTTGTAATGAACAAGTTGGACTAGCATCTGTTGGCAGACCACACTGGCTCTGGAACACATTTGTATTGTATGCTAATGATTTTTTTATACAGTAGTATAGTAGTATTGTATAATAATGCTTTTTGTTTTTTCACTCAGCAAATACTTGTTGATTGCCTGCTGTGTGCGAGGCTGTGTTCTAGGCTCTGGAGATAAAGCAGTAAATAAAACCAACAAACAAAATCCCTAATTTCATGTAACTTGCATTCTAATTCTTTTGGCAATAGCACTATATATTTCTCAGTTTCTGGAAATCCTGTTGTTTTTGTAGTAAATTCTTGCAGTTTACAGCCTTGTACACTGAAAGCCTTGGATTTAATTATCTTTACACATGGTGGGTGGGAGTATTATTTTTAATTGTATTTTTCATAATAGATCATGTTTTCCTATGACTTATAAAACATTTAAAACAAAAATTGTGTATTTGAGCCACTGTCTACTTGTTTTTGAAATTAGTGTTTCTGAAGCAAAGATCTTTTGATTTATAAGTAGATATAGGAGTTAGTTTCCAATACAAGAGAACAGTGATAACATGAATTGATTATGCAGTGAATGGTATAGTATATTAAGCAACCATTGTTTTTTCGCCTTTTTTATGTTACTCATAGATGTCTTGTTGGTCAAACTTCAGAGTATTTTATAGATTACACTAAAGTATTAGAATTCAATTGATAAAATATAAAGACTGGAAAATTAAATGGATGAAAACCAATAAAACAATGTGTGACTTACAAAAAAAGTCATCTGATAACAATTGTTTTGGAATTTTGGTGTGTATAATATGTATGTAAAACCACTTAATGATACCTAGACATAGTGTTTTAAAGAAATAGACATCTGCTTTTTTTTTTTTTTTTTAAGAGAGAGGGACAGTGAGAGAGAGAAAGAATCAATTTTCTAGTTTTTTTAAGTGGCTTTCATTGCTCTGACACTTTGGTATGTATGTGGTACTGGGGTTCAAACCTAAGTCTTCGTGTGTGCCAGGCATGTGTTGTAACCACTGAGCCACTGCTCCAGCCCCTAGACATCTGCTTTTGACCTACCAATGATTTTTTAGTAATATCATACTGATTTTTAGCCTTCATATAGGTAGTAAGAAGAGATTTTACATTTTTCTTGAAGAAAATTTTATTATTGTCATGTTTTAGAGTTAGATCTGTTAAATCATCCTTTAACCTTGGTGCTCTAATGAAGTGAAGTTTTTATAAGATATTTATCTAAATTTTTTATATAGGAAAATAAATTATTTGAATTTCAGCTGTCTGCTGAAGATAATCCCCAGGATTGTGTTTCTTTTATTCAAAAATTTTTTTCTACCAAGTATATATTGCTTTGGTTTTGCAGAAAGATAGCCCTAAAGGTGCCATAGAGTTTAAAAATTTATGGAGGAAGACTGTTGCATTTATGTTTATTAAGTGATTTTTTTTTTTTTTTGGTTTTTATCAAACTCACATACCAATTGATATATGTGTATTCTTTTTGGGTTCATTATGTGTTATGGTGATTTAGATTGAGGTAAAAAGATTTTATTTTTTTTTGCCTTTTTTATTTTTATTTTTTTCATTGGTTCAGCATCTACTTACATCATAAAGGGATTCATTGGTTTACCTTCATACATGTATACATATTGACAGTTGCTTTAACTGATCCTTGTCCAGGATCTCTCACCCTTCCCTTACTCCCCAATCTCCCCCACTCCTCTGTAGTTCCCCCAAGGTACAGAAATCAGTGACTATATACATATAATTTAAACACTGAAATTTCTAGATTTATATGCCTGCCTGGATATATTTGGGATTCTCATAGGAGACAAATGTACAGTATTGAACACCCTGCATTTACGCTCCCTTTCCTCACTACCTCTCCTTCTGAGGTAAAAAGATTTTAGTTATGGTTGCAGAACTTTACTTTTGTAACATGAGAAACATGGAAACACATCTTTAAAAGGAAATTAGAACACTTTTTTTTATAGAGAAAGAGGGACAGAGAAAGAGAATCAATTTTATTTAGATTTCACATGGCTTTTGTTGCTTTGACACTTCGTTGGGTACATGGTGCTGGGGTTTGAACCCACATCCTCTCGCATGCCAGGCAAGCACCGTAACCATTGAGCCACCACTCCAGCCCCTATAACACTGTTCTTTAACAGTTATACATAAATCAGTGAAATAAGATTCATTTAAAGAAACAATAATTGTTCACTGTAATTTGCTATATGTCTTAAATTGTTGACTGTAATTTGAGTTTAAATATTAGTAACACATATTGGCACTTAAGCCTTCATATGATACGTGTAAATAATTTTTTAGTCTTGGCTTATTTGGTAATGAACTTATACTTCGATTTTAGTTGAAAATGTGTCTTTTTTTGTTGTTGTTGTTATGCAGAGTATCTACCAGCTTTCTTCCTATTCAGCTGTAAAAGTTATTTTTAAAGTTTTTTTCCTTTTTCTTATGTAACATTTAGTCTTTCTTTCCCTATAGCTATTACCAAATCCCTTTTCTAAGTCTTTTTACTTTTGACATTGTTTTTCATTGTTCATTTATCTGCTCATTCATTTAAGAAATGTTTATATTTGGCTAGATGATGTGGGAAGAAAGCAAGCAGAGAAGGAATAATAGGAATTCTTGTGTACCTATGCTATTAGTACTATACAGTCTCTCTTTTGTATTTTTAATCATGTGAGAATCACATGTGAAGTTTTGCTGTTTCCATTTTACAGATGTGGATTTAAATTCAAAGAACTTAGAGATTTAAATAGAAAGCATAATTTATAAGTGGAAGAGGTAGGTAGGATTTGACTCCAGGAATATCTGATTTTACAGTATTGTCTCTCTGCATGGATTATAGGTGAACAAGTACACTTCTTGTCTTTATAGTGTGATTTAATGTTCATTTTTATAGTATGAGTAGTTTAGTGTTAAGTTTGTCTCTGTGTTTTGTGAAGATGCCTGTGGGGTTGCTCAGGAGCGGCATGAGGTTCTGTCTCTCTTTTCAACTCTTCTCCTAACCTGATAGTCTCCTTTAAATTTGATTTTATTTATTAGACTTTCTCAGAGCATTCCAAAAAAAGAAAAAAAAAAGAATTTTGCATTTGTAATTCTGTTGGAATTACCAGCCAAGTAGAGTAGTAGAATTATGTACTTATCTATGTAGCTATCTTTATTATTTTTTATTTTTATTTTTTTAACTGAGCCACATCCCTAGCCTTTTTGTTTTTTTTTTTTCATTTTTGAAACAGGGTATTGCAAAGTTGGTTAGGGCCTTGCTAAGTTGCTGAAGCAGGCCTTGAACTTGCAATTCTCCTGCCTCAGCCTCCCAAGTTGCTGGTATTACAGGCATGCTCCACCTGGCCAGTTACACACATATACAAGCAGAGGGAGAATTTTTTTTTTTTTT
>PVKS010022313.1:0-33914 GCA_004027875.1 Aplodontia rufa | reverse complement strand
TCCCTGGGGACTCGTGGATTTTTTGACAAAGGTCATGGGTGGAATTCTCTTGTCTTTATGCTAAATTACAGAGTTTGCTCTCTTTTATACTCCTGACAGTACGTGTCAGGGACTTTTCTCTTTTTCTCTAGCTGACCTCACTATTTTATTACCCAATTCAAAGAACCTACTTGGTGAATTGTTTTTCTCTCTCCTTTGTGTTTGCTCTCTTTCTCACTCCTTTCTTCTACTTGCCTTGGTTTATTCTGATCTTCTTTGCTAATTTTTAAGCTGGATACTTAGCTCATTAATTTACAGCTTTTTTTTTAAGAGAGAAGGACAGTGAGAGAGAGAGAGAGAGAGACAGAGAGAATCGATTTTTATTGAGTTTTTCACACGGCTTCCGTTGCTCTGACACTTAGTTGTGTACGTGGTGCTGGGGTTGGAATCCGTGTACTCGCGCATGCCAGACAAGCGCCGCAACCGCCGAGCCACCGCTCCAGCCCCACAGCCCTTTTTTATGAAGTAGTTATGGATAAATTTCTCTTAGAACACCACTTTCACTCCATTCCACAAGTGTTTTTTTTTCTTTTTTAAAGAAAGAGTGAGAAAGAGAGAATCAATTTTATTTATTTTTTCCTCTGGCTTTTGTTTTTCTGACACTGAGTCATGTATGTGGTGCTGGGGTTCGAAGCCAGGTCCTCGCACATGCCAGGCAAGCGCTCCAACCACTGAGCCACTATTCCAGCCCCTTAATACCTATTTTTAAAATTTTTTTTTACTTGTAGATGAGCAGAATACCTTTATTTTATTTATTCATTTTTATGTAGTGCTAAGGATCAAACCTAGCACCTCACACATGCTAGGCAAGCGCTCTGGCACTGAGCTACAACCCAAGCCCCTCTGATATCTATTTTTAATATCGGTTCAGACTTGATCTGGGGCCTATACTTAATAAAATTTTATGTTTATACATGCCTAAGAATATGCATATTTTTATTTCTCTAATTCTAGATTACTAGGCCAGTGCGTTGGTGGTAAGATTCAAATCCAGATTTTTACTAATAGATATTCCTGATCATCAATACTCAGGAGATATGAGTTGAAATCTTACATGATGATAATATATGTGTCAATCCTCGTACCTCCGTCAAATCTGTTTCTTACATCTGATGTACTTTTAATTAAACCCGTGTATTTTAGAAGTACTAAGTCTCTGTGTGTTACGCATTTTATCACACATGATGATCCTTTCCGCCCATACTGATACTTTTTTTGAAAGTTTATTTGGTTGGATCTTAATACAGCTACACAAATTTGCAACTGGTTAGAGTCTTAGACTTTTCAAGCCTCATTTCCCCTAACATTTTACATATTTTTGCTTTAGCAGTGATTCTTGTAAGCAGAATGTAACCAGTTGTATTAAGAACACAATTTGGGGGCTGAACAGTCACTCAGTGGTTAAGGAGCTTGCCTGGCATGCATGAGGACGCAGGTTCGAACCCCAGCACAAGGTACACAACAAAGTGTCAGAACAAGAAAGGTCACATGAAAAACTAAATAAAATTGATCCTCTTTCTCTCTCTCTCTCTCTCTCTCTCACTTTCCCTCTCTCTTTGGGAAAAAAACCCACAATTTGATGCCAGGCATGGTGGTGCACCCCTGTAATCCCAGCGGCTCAGGAGGCTGAGGCAGGAGGATCATAAGTTCAAAGCCAGCCGCAACAGCTTAGTGAGGTCCTGTCTCAAAACATAAAATAAAAAGGACTGGGGATGTGGCTCAGTGGCTAAGCACCCCTGAACTCAATTCCTGACACAAAAAAACACCCCAAAGCAGAGAAAAATCAACTTGATGCACTCTTGAGTTGGAACTGTGGTGTTTATTGTGGTAGCTGATACATGTGGGTATTTTCCTACCAATTCACCTTTTATTTCCACTTGGTTCTACTTCTCCAGTGCTTTTTCTTCTTTCTTACCGACAAATTGGTGCCTGCGTCTTAGCCTAACTTTTGTATCTCTTGGTCATTCCTCCTCCTAAGATGTTGACATTTTCTGTAGGCCTAAATTTTCCTTCTGGGAATTAAGAGCATAAGACTTTTCTATTCTTTTTCCTTTTTTTTTTTTTTTTTAAATATGCAGCTCTGCATTTTACCAAGGTGGTCACCTTTACATCCCATACCCTCACAGGATTTCCTGGGGTTGTTTCTCTCCCCTTCTCTCCTCTTGTTATTTGAATTCTTCCTCTGATGTGGTTTCCGTGGGTTTCCCCATGGGACAGCTTCTGCAGGTCGGTCGTGAGTCTGAAGACATCCTTATGCCACTACATTTGCACTTCTTTGGGCAGGACACGAACTCTAGGATCCAACATCCCATCAGCCTGCTTTCCCCTTGAGCCTGGGGTCTCTGGGGGAATGGCCACAGTCCCTAGGGGGACCCGAGGGACCTGGTTGTGGCTGTTCAGAATGCTCCTTTATCCTGGTCGGTGATCTCAGGCCCTGGTCCCCACTGCCATGGACAGGGAGTCCCTCCCTCAGGAGACTTGGCTCTCATCCCAGTGGGTGTCCCGTTCATTCCTTCCAAGACAGCCACTCCCTGGGAGAGCCTGGCCAGGAAGGACTCAGGTTGGGGTGTGTTGGTCAAGACCCAGCACAGGCCACACCGGGAGCAATGGTGACCACAGGCGCCTGCCATTGGTGACAGAGCCAGGGACAGGAGGGCGGCTGCCCTGCAGGCCAGCAGGAGGGGTGGTCCAGGATAGCGTGCTCCACCAGAAGGGGGCTGGGGACCTGCAGGCTGGAGCACAGCCCCTTGGGGGTCCTAACGGCAGGGTCTGGAGCAAGCAGTGAGAGCTCCGCGCAGTCACACTGTGACCAAGAGGTGGCACTGCCTGGTCCGAGTTGGGGCTGGGGCCATGGGGTCAGGTCAAGAACTCTGTCTAGCTGTGCCATAGGGAAGTGGTTACCAGGGCTGCTCAAATGAGCCAAATGTCTAGGTCAACCCCAACGAGGAACCAGGAGGAACCAGAAACCAGGGCAAGGGCGGCTGCACTCTGGTGTGAGAAACGGGTGCAGAGGCAGCGTAGGACCGTAGAATCCCACCTTGCCCCCTCTTCATTCATGCTGTGTCGCCATTCTCTCTCTGTTGGTTCCGGGTGGCAGCCCCAGCCAGACAGCACCAGCGACCCAGTGTGCCCTGCTGGGGACGGTGATGTCCCGAGGGAACAGCAGGAGCCGCACTACGCCTCTCTCAACTTTCACTGGATGAAGTCGGAAGAGCCCCAGGACCGGGAGGCCCGGAATAGCACGGAGTACTCAGAGATCAAGACCAGCCAGTGAAGCTCCCCTCAGTTCAGCCCTGCAGCAGCAAAGGAGAGGTCAGGGCTGACTGTGGGGGAGTCAGGCACCTAGGACATCAACAATAAAGCAGCGGGCAGGAATGGAGGGACTTGGGCTCCCTTGGGCTCAAAGCCAGGCTCCAGCGCTTACTGGGGCATTTTATCAAGCTATTCAGTTCACCTCTCTGTCCTCAGTTTCCCATTCGTTAAGTCAGAGAAACCAACATCTGCAAGTCACGCGGCAGAGGCCCTGCCACAGGGGGAGAGCTCAGCACAGCTTCCAATAGGAGCGGAGGGAAGACCGGCCCCTCCCCCATTCAACAGGATGGGACAGTGCTGTGCCCTCCAGGTTCCTCTCGTGGCCTGCTTCTGTCTGTCACTGCTTCCAGCACACCCACTCCCCTCCAGCCACTTCCTTAGCTCATTCGTAGGTCCCAGAGGGCTCGCCCACAGCCCAGAGCCAATGCTGACTGTTTCTCTGCCCAACCCACTCTGGGCTGCCTGGCCTTAGCCCATGACAGCACCTCCTTCCTAGGATACCTGAAGACCTTCACCATCTCGCTGCTGTACCCTCCTTGTGGCCCACCTTTCCCTGGACCTGCCATGCTGGTTTACACCACACCACCTCTGCAACTGCCATCCGCCCTCCGTCCTCCTGCAGGCCAAGCCACCCGGCCTTCCTGCCCATCAAGCACCTGCTCCTGGGTGGACTGTTGAGAGGCTGGACTGGAGACAGCTCACTCTCCAGCTCTAAAGCTGCGCTCAAGGCAAACACAACCCAAATACACAGCAACATCATGGCATGAGGAAAGGAGCGGGCATTTCCAGTGATTCCCAGCATCCACCACCCAAACCATTTTCAGTACCACAAGTGGAGCTGTGACTATGGTTTTGATAGCGAAAATAATTATCATAATAATAAGAAGAATGAATAGAAAAAGAGTCCTGAGCCTAGAGAGTGTGGAACTCCTGAAAGGAAAAATGGGTACTTGCCAGGCCAAACCTGGGGGACACCTGAGCCTGGGGAACTAGGCAGAACATCGAAGGTGAAACGACAGAGTTGCTGAGGGTGTCTATCCACGCTGAGAATGTGAGTTTGGGTTCCGTGGTCTTGCATGTGGATCTTTCTAGAAATGTCAAAATTCTGGCCCTGCCAGAGGTGGGCACTTGCAGATACTGGCACACTGAGTTCATATCAGGGTGAGGGCAGTCCAAAGACAGGAGAAAATCTGAGCAGCTGCCAGAGAAGAAAGACAGGTAGTCTTCGAAAGAACAGCAGTTCAGCCAGATGCACTGGAGCACGGCAGGTTGAAGCAGGAGGATCACAAGTTCAAAGCCAGCCTCAGCAATTTAGGGAGGCCCCGAGCAACTTAGCAAGACCCTGTCTCAAAATAAAACATAAAAAGGTCTGGGGAAGTGGCTCAGAGGTTAAGTGTCCCTGAGTTCAACCCCTTGCCCCCCTCCCAAAAAAAGCCATTTAACTGACAGTTGAATGATCAGCAGAAGAAAGAAAATACTCCTCACATCAGCGTATGACATATATTCAGAAGAAATAACTCCAATGAGGAAACAGTAAAGATGTTTTGGAGCAAATAAATGGGTGAGTTTGCCACCTACAGAATAAAAATGAAAGAATGTTTTAGGATTCCTGAGCATAATAACAGTTAAGCACAAAGGGGAATAAGTAGGTTTTATATTTCCTAGTGTCCACATATTAGACAGGAGGAGAGAGAGGTCTTCAGTCACTAAAGACGTGCATAGGTTAATTGTGCCTACCGTGGCTTCTTTTTTTATGGCAATGACTCAAAGAATAGAATTAAATGTGTAACTTACAATATGGCAGTAATTAAAAGTGTTCTATAAATAAATAAATAAATAAATAAATAAAACAGTAAACCAGAGGGAAGTAAGAATGGAGAGGTCACATAATGTGGAACTGGTGGGCCACAGGAAAACAGAATATAACCATGGATACTTTTGTCAAATATAATTGATAGATGCTTCAGTTAATGACAAAATCAGCTGGGATTACATTCCAGTTATTGGGCTTGTGATGGGGTGCCTTAAGACACTTAGCCCCAGGACGGTACAGCCCAGCAGCCCAGCACATTTACTTTGTTAACAGGGGAGTGACCAGCAGCTGAGCCCAGGGCCTCGTGCAGGCTGAGCAAGTGCTGTTCCTCTGAGCGACACCCCCAGCCCTGCTGTTGCTATTTGACTCCTACGTCAAAATCACAGACAGTCAGGGATGCTCTGTCCGAGGTCTTCATAGTACACACACCTGTCCTAAAACAGAGAATGCCAAAGGGCAGAAGGAGACAGACTGAGCATTCTGCCAACTCCTGCTTGGCCATGCAAAGCACACCCTGCCACATGGCTCCGTGTATTCAAGACTTGAAAGCACCCCTCCTATTTAAGAGTATATACATGAGCATTTGCTTACAGCCAAAGGCAGGAAACAAGAGGATCCCCAATGCCAATGAGGTAATTCACGCGGAGGAAGGTCGGACAGGGTGAGAAGCAACGGGGTTCTAAGATCCCCTTCTAGACCTGAGAGATAATTACACAAGGCGAATTTTTGTAACAAAAAAAACATGAAAATATTGAGAGATAGGGAATAGCTGATAGTCACCTTTTGTTCAAGGGTTTGAAGAAAAATTAGGTTTCTTAACAAAAGAGTATGTCCACACAGTAATGCCAACTCATCCTGCTTATCCAAAGGCTTGGTGGGTTTGACAACATCGAAATTGATAATGTTTTGTCAAAGGACACTTGGGACAAAGTTAGGGACTGCAAAGTAAAAAAGCAACGAGAGATTTTTGGGTTGGGGGGACACAGGGAGAGGCCCTGCCAGTCAGCAGGACCTGCTGCTTCAAGGCCAGGGCCTGGCAGGGCCTGGTGTCCTGAAATGGCAAGGGGAGGGAGGGCCAGGGCTGAGTGAAGGCTGAAAGGAAGTTATTCCTGGTAGAAGTGAGGTCCAGGTCCCCAAAGCCCCTCCTGCTCATGGCTGTCCCCGGGGCTACTGGGGTAATGGAGTCGCACCTCAGTACAGATGGGGAAGCCAAGGCTCCAGGCAGTGCCAGGTTCACTCTGCAGTTGGGGCCGAGTCTGCCTGGCTGCCTTTGAAACCTGCACTGTTTGCAGCCAAGATAAATCTCAACGTTCATCTACGGATGCTTCACGTAGCTCAGCCTCGCCCCAAACGCAGTCTGCTTCAGGAGGCAGATTTCTATATTGCCAGTGGTCACAGCAGGAAACAACCATCATACCACAGCTCACGCTGCTGCCAGCCCAAAAGGGCAGTGAACACATCTACCTGCTCTCCTGGTTACCATCACCAACCTCTGCACGTTCTTTCTGCTTATGCTCAGCTTATTCCCCCGTCTCCTGCTCCTCCAGAGCTGGGCTAACATTCTCCAACAGCTCCTCTCGCTCTCACTGAAGTCTTGATTTCCTGCTGCTCCACCTAGCTTGGTAGCTCCCCTAAGGCCCACAGTTCACTGGGATGTTCCCTCATCCCAGTGACCCAGAGGAATCACTCCTTGGCAATAGCAAGCGGGTTGAGCATCTGCCAGAAGCACAGCACCCTGACCCAGCAGGAAGATGGGCTGGAGCGGGTCCGGAGGCCAGGCTGACTCCAGAGCCTGTAGATGCCCTCCAGGGGGCAGCTCTCCTGCTCCCTGCTGCCCCCACCAGTCCTGCACTGGGCTGATGGTCCACCCCTTGCAAATGCAAACCCTTCCCAGAGCCTATCTTCTGCCTGCTGGCTTCCTTGAGCATCCAGCATTTGATACTGGATTCAGGAGCAGCCTCTATGGTACCAGGTGGGTGTAGGTTGTAATTCCAGCTCCAAAATGCATGCAGAGAATGTGAGGCCCTGTAAAGTCACCATGTTGAGTCTCTGTTTTAGCTTCTTTGCTGCTGTGACTAAAGGACCTGCCAAGAACAATTTTAGGAGGAAAAGTTCATTTAGGGACTCACAGTTTCAGAGGTCTTGGTCCCCAGCAGGCCGGCTCTATTCCTCAGGGATTGAGAGGAGGCAAATCATCATCATGGCAGAAGGCTTGGCTCCAGGGAGCAGAGAGAAACTCCACAGCAGATACAAAATGCACACCCAAAGGCACCCCCAATCAGCCACCTCCTCCAGCCGCACCCCACCAGCCTTCAGTTCCCACTTTATCCCTGAGAGTAACTCACTGATTGGGCTAAGGCTCTTATAAATCAATCATCTCACTCAGCCTTTGCATTGACACATACTGAGCTTTTGGGAGACACTTTTCATCCAAACTATGACAGTCTCCATTTCCCACTCCGTCAAGTGACAATTCCTAACCAAGGCATCTCAGATTGGTTGTGAAGCTGATACGAGGCAATGTGTAGGAAGGCAGAGCCTGGGTCTGGCTCTCAGGGAGAATTTGGTGAGTATCTAGCTCTCTCCAATTTCATCCAAGGGGAGATTCAGGCACACACTTGGTACACAAAGTGGCCAGCAACTGCCAACATCAGCATCCTATGGATCTTCAGGAAAATCCCTCATTCTTCATTGTCTCTTCACCAGACTTTCACCAGTTCGAAAGAATAAACTAAGGGCAACAAGAGGGGCTTGAGGGAGAGAGCCCAGCCTGCTCCCCTTTCTTCCCCTGGACCCAGCCCTTCCAAAGCCCCTCTGACTTGGGCAACCTGCCTGGGAATGGGTGGATGTCAAGAGTGGGGAGTTTCCTGAATCCAGAGCCCCGCTATAATCCAGGACCATGGACAGCGCCAACCCCAGGGGCTGGTTGTGCCCCAGCAGGGCTTGGTGGATGCAGCGCCCCCTGCAGGCAGAGCTCTGGCCTGTCTGGGAGGCAGAGGGAAGCAGGTTGGGGAATGGGGTTGGTGACATTCTGTCATGGGGCAGAGATGCTGGTAAGAGAACCCAAGCCTCTCCTCAGCCTCCTCTCTGAAAGTGCCTGAGGGAAGAGAGGACTTCAGAGAGCGGTGCCCAATTCCTTCTTCCTTCTCTCATTTTACGGTGGGTTGATATTTTGCTCTTGTTTAACTCTGTTATGGAGCTCTGGATAACACTATTTGAGTGGGAGGAAAACACTATTTGTGGCCCCCTTTTGTGCCTAGCTCTATGTCAAGTCGTGATTCAGCTCAAATGAAGGAATGAAGTATCAGGAGGTTGGTTGAAAAACTATATTTTTTGTATGGGTTATAGACATAAATTCTAAGTTTATCTCCATTCTACATACACAGTAAGTGCTCAGATTGGAGAAAGGATCCTGTGGCCTGAGAGGACCACAGGATGGAAAAATTTGTCATGAGGGACAAAACAAATCAGGCAAGTCACAGAGAAATGGTATTGGGGTAAGGAGCAGGAGATCTGATAGATCCCGAGAAGAGGGAGGCCTGTGGAGATGAACAAAATATTTAGAAAGTGAAGCTTATTCTAAAGGTGTGTGTAGGGCTCACAGGAAACCAAGAATGGACAGAAAGATGCCAGCAAGTCCAGCTGTGTTCTGAACTCAAACTGACACAGGAAAGACACAAATGTCACACCTAAGTCGTGGTTGAGCCAGGCACCCATTGTCTCTTGCAGCCTCTGACCATGAAGGAAACCATGTGAGAGGAGTCTGAACTCAGCCATCCCTTCTGGCAGCTTCCTGCATGGCCAGGCCTGGACTGAGGGCCAGAAGGAGGAGAAGCCTCTGTTCCTGGCAGGTCTTGGCCTCCAGACCTCCTGCTCTCAGAGAGAAGCTCCAAGAATTGCAAGTTGGGGACAAGGAGAGGGAGGGAACCACACCCACTTTCCAAGAGGAACAGGGATGGACACTGAACAGGCCATGGGAGGGAAGGAGCCACAGTCAGTCTCACAGGATCTGAGTGGGAGGAGCTCAACCTCATTTCCTGCGTAGTCCTGGGGGTACCCTGAGGAGGAGTGTGGACGCCCCAATCCAGAGCCGCCTGCTCTTCCTGCCTCTGTCCCGGTCTCCAGGCAGAAGGGCTGGTCGGGTGATGCTGGGACCCAGACTCGCCCACTCCACGTTCAGGCTGCTGCTGCTTCCCACTCTGTGTGGTTGACCTCATGAGGAGCTCTGGGCTCCATTTGGGGTTCAACATGGAGAAACACACAGCGTAGCAGTGTGGATACAGTGAAGGACCAAGCGCCTGTGTATCCTTGTACTCTGACCTTCCCTCAGCCTGAAATTTCTGCTTTTATTCTTTTGGACTGTGGAAGGGGCCATCAAATATCATGAATTCTTATACCGATAAACTGACAGGTCAAATGCTGCAGCAAGAAAACCAAGCACCCTGGGCCACTTCCACTTCCTTGGGGCCTCCAGACCAACTGCTGTCTGGCGATGCCAGGATGGGGGACAGAAGGACACTTTTTTCCCCATGAGATTCTGACAGACAGAAAATTTGGTCTCCACATGTGCCAGGCAGGGTGGGAGCCTCCTGCAAGGGTTTGGGTTGAGGAAGGCATGAAGGACTGAGGCTGAGAGGAAAGGGCCAGCTGGGGACCTTGCAGAGGCCACTTGCTGTGCCCCACCTTCCGTGTTCTAGGTGCCCCCAGTGCCAGCCCAGCTACCTGACATCCACATCCTGGAGTCTGGGCACAGCAGGATCCTGCATTCTCCATGCAGGAGCCCATGGGGGGAACAGTACACCCAACAACTTTTACTGAATTGGGTCACCCTGAGACACTACACCCCAAACACAGCTTCTTGTAGTAATCTGAGATCCTGTGCATCCCTGTGCCTTCCCCATTACCAACACCAGGATCCCCAGGTGGACTCTGGTCCAGTTCATGTTTGCTGGGTCTGGTAAGAGCCCATTCTCACCTTGACACTCCAGGGGCCATACATAGCAGTCCCCAGTGTCAAAGGAGGCCAGGCCAAGTCCACCTCCCTGAGACCTCAAGACCTCAACTGATCCCTGAGCACAAGAGACACTCCAGATGTGGAACACAGGGACACCTAGGCTCTCTTTGGTAGGACAGGTGTGTCCTAGAAGAGGGCACAGGTCAGGAGTGTGGGGGACATGCAACGGGGAGGGAGAGCAGGGGGACTCCTTCACCAGAGGTGGTGGAGCCACAGAGTCAACATTCTGTGGTGTGGGACATGTGCTTGGGACAGGTCAGCTGGTCATGGGACAAACAAGCATACAAGGGAGTCAGTCCCTCAGTGGGTGGCATCATAGATGGGGACAGAGGCAGAGCAGGAAGGGTTCAGGTGACAAGATTCTGACCATGGCTTTCCAGGCCATTTCAAACCAACCTTCTCTGTAGAAAAGAAAACAAAACACCAGAAAAGCTGGATACAATGTCTTAAAATATGTGGAGATGATAGAAAATTTGCACACTGAAGATCTGAAAGCAGGGCTGGAGACGTGGCTCAGTGGTTGGAGCGCTTGCCTGGCATGCGCAAGGACCTGGGTTCAAACCCTAGCACCACATACACAACGAAGTGTCAGAGAAACAAAGGCCACATGAAAAAATAAAACTGATTCATCCTCCCCTTAAAAAAATCTGAACGCAGGAATCCAAATGGAATGACCTAAGTATTTGCCCTTAGTTTTTCCTCAACTAGATTGATGATTCCAAGCAGAGACTCAGAAGCTGAGAATGTGCACGAACAGAGCTAGAGGGGTAAAAATTGTGGTTGAGGGCTTGCCAAAGAAAAGCGCAAATGCTGGCATCTTACTGTAAGTTGGCGTAGGGGTGGGCTGAAAATAAATGAGATCCAGTAAGAACTGAAACAAAACTGCAAACCTCAATCTCTGATCAGTGTAAACGATATCTACGTGCTATAACAAGAGTGAATACACTCTGGAGAAAGACGATTTGACCCAGTGTAGAAAAGTGTCTACTTTTTCATAACTAACACAGTACAGCTAGGGAAACATGGCCACTGAGGGAATGAGGTGCTTATTAGACACGAATGTGGCAAAGGCTGAGAAACGATGTTTCAAAGGGAGCAGGAGGCCGAGAGCATTGCTAGGTGGATCACCTGAGACCAGGTGCAGGAAGATAATACCAAGCATGCAGGGAAGTCTGAAAGGCCAAGCAGACCCACTCCTAATGGGGAACCCCCTGGGGGGAGCTCACAGAAACCCTGTGAGAAGCTGAGGCCTCCTGAAGCTGCTGTCCCTGTGAGCACTCAGCCAAGCAGGTGATGGTGGAGCTGACACTGATGCGGTCCTCAGGGCTGGCAGTTGGGAAGGTGGGCTGCATGTGGAGCAAAGGAGACAAATCCCCTCATTTGTTGTGTTGTTTTATAGCTGTTCACAGCAGGGGCGTAAGTCTGGCACTAGTTACTTCACTCCCGTTCTTTTTAAATGTACTCCAATTTGATGGAGAAACTTTCCACTTAACGGATCTGTTTTCTTGCATGTGATGACAGTTGAAGTCCACACCTTCGCTCCTTTATGTGGGTGGAACAACCATCCCCACGCACGCTCCTTCATGCTGATGGACCAGCCATCCACATGTGCACCCTTTTATGCGGGTGGACAAACCAAACCATCCGCACGTGTGCTCCTGTATGGGTGGACCAACCATCGCCACGTGCATCCCTTTATGCGGGTGGACAAACCATCCGCACGTGAGCTCCTTTATGCAGATGAACAGCAACCATCCCCTGGCATGCTTGTAAATTCTTTCTGTTGATTATCTAGTATTTTGTATAGAAAGCTCTAGAGATGTTCTGGATCTGTGGCTGAAATATTCTTCCTCTGGATTCAAGGACAGTCTAGCACAGCACAGCACAATGATGGCAGAATTGTTCTATGTTGTTCAACATGGCCACCACTGCAAACACCTGAAAAGTATTTACAGTGACTAAGGAATAAGTTCTAAAATTAACTTCAATTAAATATAAATAGACTCATGTGACTAGGAATAGCCTATTTTTGCTTTCTGGCAAGCTGATAGCCTAGGGATCAGTCCCCTTAATCCAGTTAAGGATTGAGTTTGAAGCCATGTCTGGTCTCTCTGTGGATGAACTTATTCACAGTTGACCCTTAGTTCTAATTTGTATCTCTTCTTGAGCCCTAGCTGAAGTTCCGAGTGTTTACTGGGTCTCTTCTCCTTGTGAGATCCTGAACATCAAATTTTATTTACCCTGATCCATGATTGCCAAGGGAAAGATTGAGCATAATGTTGGGCTTACCACACTGCTCTTCTCATCCCCCCAAGATTTTCATCCCTCCTCAGTAGCTCCAGACTGTACAAGTTCTGTCTCCAGCCCTTCCCGTGACACTGCTGAAAGCTAAGGTAAAGCTCCTGCCTCTTAGCTTGTGCTTTCTGCTTACTTCCCTAGCCTTTTGGCCTCTTCAGGAGAGGGAGCTTCCCTTTTCTGTAGGACACTGGCCACCCTGATGGCTCTTCAATGTCTCAGATTGGGGTGTGCGTGTGTGTTGTTTTTCCAGCTGGTCTCATGGTCTCAGTTGACACAAGCTAGTCCATAACAGCTAGTAACCTGCCTTTATTTTGGTCTCTTCCCAAAAGTCACCCAAAAGAGGACCTGCCCTCCCAAACTAAAACTGCATCCCTTTATACCTTTCCCCTTTTTATGTTGCTTTATTTTAAATCCACAGCACTTATCATGGCCTGGCATGGTGTTCTGTATTTATCTATTATCTCTGTCCTGTGAGACTGGAACACACACACACACACACACACCAATCACATACACATTATAACAATGCTGAGAATAGCCCCTGCGTACATTAAGTGATCTGTGTTTCTAGATGAATGATGTTATGTTATCCAATGGGGAGAAAGATCTGGTCTTGACCAGAGATTAGTCCAACTGGGAAGAACAATATCCCAAAAGGGCTGGATGGCCACATAGTACAGAAAGGGCTGAGGGTTTGGAAGGGCCCTATGCCCGCAGCTGGGTGAGGTGGGCTGAGAGAATCAGGAAAGGCTTCTCTAGAAGGATCCTGGAGGATTTGAGCAGGGAGATGGGAAAAGGACATTACTGACAAGGGGGCCAGCTGAGCAAAGCTTAGCAGTGGGTCTGAGAATACTGTCTCCCCAGGGGAGAGGCAGGAGAAAGGTCTGAGAGGCACCCCTTCTGGGACCAGCAAAGCCCCAACACTGAAACCAAGTGCCCCCTGGTGGCCAAACTTTAAAACTAACAACCAAACGAATTGAAACTAGTTACACTACATGCTTTTATAATTATGTCATTGTGCATTCTGTTGTCATGTATAACTAAAAATAACAGGAGGAGGGAGTAAGGCAAATACTTTGGACTGAGTTAAAAAAATCTATACTCCATTCTTTTATAATTATGTCATGATATATTCTAATATCATATATATCTAAAAAAAGAATCAATTTTTTAAAAAGTAGCAACCAAGTGGGGCACCCTTCATTCAGCATTTAGAAGCCTCTCAACAGTCCTTTGGAGGATTTTGAAGCTCAGAATGGTTAAGTCACTAATACAGACTCACCTAGACTCTGCTCCCCTGGCAAGTCTGAGGTCTGGGAGCCTGCCAGGCCCTCTAGACCCATGCCAGAGACACCAGGATAGATTCATGTGGGGACAGATAAAAGAACAGGACAGGGTGGGAGAGGGCAAAACCCACAGCATCGAGGAGCTCTGGACCCAGGTGGACGCTGGTGGAAGCCCCAGCTCAGGTACCCAGGCTCAGGCTGCAGCCAGGGAGGTGGAAGTGGGAATGGAAGGAGATGGCGCAGCGCCCGCTGGACCCGAGCACTGGAAGGGAGGCATCCTCGTTGAAGTAATGACTGGGAGAGGGAGTTAAAGAGAAGCCCGCAGACTAAAAGAGTTAAGAGACACAATTATATTCACATCACTGATGACTTCTCATGGGGACACCCTCTATGCCGAGAATGTCATTAAAACAGTGTGCCTGGCACAGTGGCAGACACTTGTAATCCCAGCTACACGGGAGTCTGAGGCAAGAGGTTCCTTAAGAGTGAGGACGGGGCAACCTAGCCAGGCCCGTCACAAAATTTGAAGGTGGGGGAGGGAATGCAGCTCAGAGACAGAAGGATCCTGCCTTGAATCGATAGGACTGCAAGAACAAACACAACAAACACACAATCACACACACACACACACACACACTGTTCCGGTTTAAAAAACAAAACAAACTTTTTAAAAATGATAATGTCTTTTTAAGTAGTGAACGCCAGCCCTACTAACCTCCAAAATGTAGCCCCTCTTCCCTTCTCCTATTTACTAACGAGCGGACCAAAAATGACAGATGCCTCAAAGTCCTGCCTACTGCGTCTCGGCGAGGCTGCGTACTTCGGGGAACCTTCAGCCGGCCCGGCCACCTGGAGCATGCGCACATCCCACATCCTTATCGGGCTCCTCCTTAACTTCGGTCGAGCCGAAGCTCCGAGCCCTGCGCGCTCTTCTCCTCTCACGCGCAGGCGCCTGGCCACACCCTCCCCGCTGCCGGCGCTCTCGCGTCACAGTGTGTGTGGTTCCCTCGAGGCGCGCCCCTTGCTCAAGCGGGAGACGCCACAGCACCCCGCAGAAGGTGCCGCAGGGGTCCGGCCGCGCTCCCAGAGCGACACCTGGCGCCACATGGCTGCCGGCGCTGCGTCCCGGTAGCGTCCCCTCGTCCACAGCCAGGAGGCGCAGCGAGGGCCGGCTGTGGCGCCAGCGCGCGCTGCAGTGCGCAAGCACGGTGGAGTCCTAGCGGCCCGAGGGGCCCACGGCGACCGGCAAGCGCCGTGTGCAGCACTTCAGCCTCGGAGGCAGCGCCTGCCCTGAGCAGGGGCGGAGGCGCACTTTGGAGTGGGCATCGCAGGGTTGGCTGGATGGGAATGAGAAGTGGGTTACGCGTGGAGGCTGGACTGCGGGGAGGCTGCCTGGACAGCGTCTCCGCCGGTAACGGATCAGGCACAGATGCGCACAGGAGAACACTTCTTCCGGGCGGCTGCTGGAGGGTTATTCCCAAAGAAAACACTGCGTCCCGGAAAATTTCACATATTGTACCACAAAGAGAAAAGCCCTAAGGCAGTTTCAGGAGGAAAGAGAGACAAGCAGGTTATGCTCAGAGACAAGTGGTGTCCCTTCCAGAGGAATGGGGGTGCCGTTAAGGACCAGTAGCACAACCTCCCTTGTACAGTGCTGGGCAGAAGGACAAGGTGGAGCTCACTGACCTGGCTCTCCAGGACAGTTCAGAGAGCTTGGTGGGGGAGGGAGGCCAGGGAATTGCAGCTGTGTTCCTGGGAGGATGGATACGCCTGAAAGACCAATTGGATTTCACTTCGGGAATGGTCCTGATTGCTTGCTCTGAAAGGAAGATCATCACCTCTAGAGAGACACACCGCCTGGATGGCAGCTCTGGGGTGAACACTCAGGGTTGCATCTGTTTTCAGTGTACAAACCTCTGTGGCCTCATGGAGACAGGGATCAGCCCAGCCCAGAGTCCTCCCTGTCCACCCCTTTCCTGACTCATGCTTTCCCACCCAGCCAAGACTCCAGTCCTCCAACCGCACCTGCCTTGGTCCTATTTGCTTGATGAACCCCTGAAAACTCAACAGGTTTAGTCCCCTCCTCAAGCCACCATGGTCTCTGTCTTGGAATACTGCAGTAGCCTCCCCATTCAGAGAAGGTCAGGCTTCCAGGATTTACCAGAATGCTCAGAATTATATTGTGACTACACTTACTATCTGAACCATGAGGACAGGGACCAATGCCACTCACGTGTCTATCTGGCATCTCAAACCCCACACTTCTGATTCCTTTAACCTGATGTGCTGCTCCTGCAGCAAAGGACAGCTCCACCCCTCCTGCTGCTCAGGCCAGAAGCCTCCTGGTCCAGGACCATTCTCATCACTCTCCTTGTAGGTAGATCCAAATTGTGATCAGCCCTGACCTTTCCTTTAAATACTCGGGCATCCTCAGATCATTTTAGGCTACAGCTTCCAAACAGATCCAGAAGTCAAACACTTCTCAGCCTCCTGGTCTGGGCCATCTCTCTCCTGGACTGTTCCAAAGTGAGTCCTCGCTGGTCTCCCTGCCTTCCCTCTTTACATGGGCTCTTCTTCATTTGCTATCCAGTGGGGTCCTGCCCCATATCTTATCTTCCCAAGGATGTCATTTTATTTTAGTAAATGCTAACTGCCTCTGAGGCCCTGTGCCTGTCTGGCTCCTCTGAACTTCATCTCACACTGCCTTTCAGCCATGCTATTCTCTGCCGTCAAGCACACCAGGAACACGTCAACCTTCAGGTGTGTCACTGACTCCTGCCTCTCAGGGTACTCGTCCCTGGCGTTGAGCTAAAGGGCTAAGGAAAACATTAAAGCTCTCTGTCCATGTGCCTGCCGTGACCTTCTCATGTCCTTGATAGCACATCTAGAGAACGCTGACTTCTCAGTGGGTTTGGCTCCATCATTCACTTATCATGAAGTTATTCCTCCCTTTGGGGTTCTGGAAAGTCCTTGTAGGGATGAAGCGTCCTCGAGGGGATCTCTAGGTCATGCAGGTTGTTAGAACAGAGCTTTCTTTGTTCCAACTTGTACTTAAGAAACCCCACTGGGAATGAGACTTTGGAGTCTCGCCCCTGGAGAGGACAGTCTGCCTAGACTTCCTAGCAGGGACCCTTTGCCCAGGGACTCCTCAGCTGCAGGACTTCAGGTGTTGGTGTTTTCTCCTATCTGGTGACGTATTTTCTTCTCTTTCTCTCCCACCTATCACTTTTGCTTTTTTTCTTGCTTCCATATCATTGCTAAAATAAATGCTATCTTGTAGAGTGTCTTTATTCTCTATTGGATCCAACCCACCAAATTCAGCACCTGCACGCAGGTGTGATGCTTCAACATTACATAAGCCAAGCAAGCGGACCTTAGGACTCACCTCTTGTGACCATTTGGGTTCGACCTTCCCTCTGCTCTACTGTCTTTCTCTTCCCGTTCATTCTCTTGGGGAGACCTATTTATGCTTCTCAGGTTGTTCCCAGCACCCCTCTTCTCATTCTCCTTGTGGGTGACTCTGAATCTTAATGTCTCCAGCCTGGTCCTCCAAATGCCTGAAAAGATCTCCACTGGCCTTCTTTCACTTCTCAGTGCCCAGACTGACCAGCTCCCACTCCCAGGGCAGAAAGTGACTCTCATTGAGCAGTTCCCTGTCTCCCCAGAGTAGCACCTCCTTCCTCCTAGCATCTCTGCAGGACAGGACTAGTCTTTCACACCCTCTAAATATACAGTCACCCAGTCCAGGGATCCACCCCTGAGGTCCTCACCACATCCAGGCCCAACCCTGAGAGCAACCCTGATTTGGCTCTCCACCCTAAGCCCATAGATATTTAAGATCCTTTATGGCCTTCTGTGGTGTGGCTCCACCAACCTCCACCAGGTAAGTGTCTGGTGGGTTTCTCCAACCCCTGCACTTTTGGCCAGGCTGATTCCATTGAATGTTGAAAGCTTTGGTGACGCTGGATCTTACCTCCTAGCCTCAGCTCAAGCTTCCATTCATATAATCTACAAATACCCACTGAGTGTCTCCTAGCTTGTGCTAGGAACTAGGACAAAGACAGGAAATGTTGTTCTCCATGCCACCAATCTTCTGTTGGAAAGAGCCAAGCCATGGAAAAGCAAGTAAATGATGAGGATGCTTTCCAAATATGAAAAGTAATACGAGAAAGTTATCCTTGATGGTGTGACTGTGAGGGAAAGTGACAGTTTCTAAAGCTGCTGTGGTCAGAGAAGGTCTTGGAGCTGAGGCCAGCAGGATGAGACTAAACCAGGCATTCTCAAGGTAACAACTAAGTTAATACCAAATGCCGAGGACACAAAGAGCAGGGCCATGTGCATTTGGTGGAAAGTGAGTTGTGGCAGAAGACCACAGAGGGACAAGATCTTGAAGGCTGGCAAAGGAAAAGCTTGAATTTTATTCTGAATGAGGTGGAATCACTGGATGATTTTCAGCTGGGGTGACAGGATTTGATTTGTATTTCAACAGGATCCCCTGGGCTGCTGGTGAGAAGAGGTCGAGAGAGGCAAGGGCAGAATCAGGCAGAACAGTGGGGTGGCTCCTGTAATGATCCTGGGAACAGAGTCCAGAGGCAAGTAGAGATGATACTCAGATTCTGGATCTCCTCTGGAGATGGAGCCGATGAGACTGATGAGGCTTGGTTCTGGGAGGGAAGTAGATGAGAAAAAAGATCTCCAGAAGACTCCAGAGCATTGGCTTAAACGCCAATTGGCTTAAACAGCAGGGGCCATTTAGTGGGAAAGAGATGGGAGAAAGGCAGAGGCTAGGAGGGAAAGACTGAGGCAGGTGGGTTTAGAGCAGAGAATCTGGAATTTCGTTTGGACATGGTAGATTTGAGGTCTGTCCTTTGTGAATGTTCCTGAACCCTGGGCTGCGTCTGTCTCTGGTCTTAGCTGCCTGAGCACCCCCTGGCCTACCCTGATCACGCAGGGTTTATCCAGGACAGAGGCAGGTGCTTGCACCTGGGTTAGAGAGCGAGGAGTCAGACCCAGCTGCAGAGTCCAAAGCAGGTAAGAGGTACAAGAGCTGCCCAGGGCACTGCGTTCGGGGAGGCGCTGGGAGATCACGAAGAGTCCCCAGGGTCCTACGAGAACGTGGAGAGAAATACAGAGGCCTTCAATTGCCACACCGTGGCGACAGAGGCGCCCATCTGGGCAGATCCCCCATTCGGAGGCTGCCCGCCAAGGAAAGAACTCCGACTCCCAGCAGCCTCGGTCCGCCCGCCTAGGACTTAGTGGCGCCCGCGGGGCGCTCCTGCCCCAGAGGACAAGCGGCGCCCGCCACCCCAGCGCTTGGCCGCTGCCCCCAGAGCGCACTGGGCCGCCCGGCCCAGTGTCTGCTTGCGCCTGCGCCCGTGCTGTGTGGCTTCTGATTTCTGGGTGCAGCCGCGCTGTTTACTTCAAGGATGGAATGGATATTTTTCAGATTTGCAGGCGTTTGTGGCGCGAGGGGAGGGTGTGAAAGGAGAGGTGGCGCCTGCGCCAAGTGCGTTCCGAGGACCGGGCAGGTCGCGCGTGCAGAGTGGGCTGCTGCGCGCGCCTCGTGCAGGGGTGGCTGCGACGCGGGCCAGGAGGGCGGCTCCCGGCGGGTGCGCCGCGCGCGCGCAGAGCTCAAAGGGAGCGGTTTGCGGAGCTGTGCTGTTGAACAGTTATGCGCAGGCGTCGGTCAGTGGCGCAGGCCACCCCAGCTGGGTGGAGAAGGCTGAGGTCAGGATTGAGGCAGGTGAGACCAGGCCCTGCTCCGCAGGTCCAAGCCCGACCTCCCTCCAGCCCGAGTGCCCCCTCCTGTGTATTGATGAAGAATGAGGGTGAGGGCGACTGTCTCGGGTCTGTCACCTTTGAGGGTTGGCCTCTGGTATGGGCACGGAGGGGGGTGCATTGCCCCAAGCCCTGTCCTCTGGGACCCAGCTGTATGGGATTTGGTCAGGATGTAGGATGGTGAAGCCCAGAGAGCTGGGCTGCAAGCTGGGACGTGGGGGAAACAACATTTAACCCACCAAGTCCCGGGTTTTCAGTTCTGCACATTTTTAAATGAATTTGGCACAGATGCTTAAAATAGGTTTAAGATCATAATCCGGAGCTTATGTGATTATATTAAGTGATGTTAAACTTGTCATATTTAATTATGGTAATTATGTAAGTACACTCTTACTGTTTTGTATAGTTATGTGATGTATTTGGTTCTTACGAAGCTGCATCTGGGAGGATGGGACAGAACGGGTTAAGCAACAGTTAGTTCCCCTGACAGTGAAGGCCCTTCCCACTCCCCTGGTGTCTCTTCCGGACAACGAGGCTAACAGTAGCACCTGCCTCCTAAAGTGTTTGTGAAGATAACTCACACTGCTTCACCAAACAACAAACATTCACTATTTTCACCTCACTTTATCCTCCTCATCAGGAATGCTTGCCTTTTCTGGACCAGGCCTGATTTTTTATTCCTTTTGAAACCAGCGATGAAGTAAGTGTCAAAACCTCAGGCAACCTGAGGATAGCCTGCCACTGGTTCCCACATGGGGAGGGCAGGAGTGATTTGCTTCCCACAGAACATGTGGCAGTGTCTGTGGACATTCTGCGCTGTCACACTGAGAGAAGAGGAGGTGTGTTGAGCATCCGGTAGGCAGAGTCCAGTGGGAGGCCTGAGAGGTAGGAGGTGGCAGGCTGGCTGCTAACGCTGCACAGCGCAGCTTCCTGCAAGACTTAACTGGCCCCAGAGCTAACAGAGCCGAGGCTGGGAGTCCTGACCTGAGCTGTATTCTGTGGGTTCTGTCCTGAAACCATAGTATACAACATTCAAGTGTTTTCCTGCTGGTTTTAGTTTTCTGCTAAAGCTGATTTAATTAAATGAGCAGATCTCAACACCACATACTTTTGGTGGGAATTAATAAAACCAAGTTATTGCATACTGGGCATCAGCGAAGACGGGATGCTGAAGCCAGCCTGACTGTGCAACTCCTTGCTCCACTTCCTTGTTTGTGTGACCTTCCGTCAGTGACTTAACCTTTTCCTGTGCCTCCATCTCCTCATCTGTTCAGTGGGGTAGCAGGGCTGTTGGGAGACTTAAACAAGTTAATACATGTGATGCATTCAGGTCAGCACTTGGCATGCAGTAAGTGCTGTAAAATGAGTGGAAGGGTCCTTCCTGTCACTTCCTTTGGGGCAGCAAGGACTAGCAGTCTGGAGGTCCAGTCACGGCTTGAGGCACGTTCCCTGGGCAGGTCCATCAGCTTGACGGTGGGCAGAGGTTTCTCAAGAGTGTTTCTAACTCTGTACGCTGCATCTGTGGCAGCACGTTCACTTTCTATCCTGCATGTGACCAGGCTGCTGTCCAGGGCTTCTGAAGAGGGCATACGACTAGCATCTTGTCACTTACTAGGTGAAGGTCCAGGTCCTCAGCCTTGCTTTCCAAGCTGGCCTCTGCGGACTTCTCCATCTTGCATCTTACCACTGGGCCTCTGGCAGTACCTACTTCTGCCATCTGTCTTGCCAAGGAAACCAGGTTCTACATCCTGAAAGGCATTTCTTACTTTCTTAAAGGCCAGGAATTTTAGAGGGTGACAAAGATCAGCAAAAGCACTGTATGATGTGGAGCATGTGTTTCTAAGCCAGAAAGATCCAGCCAGAGGAGTATAATCCTGAGAAAAAGTTAGATTCCATGCTTTAAAAACAAATGTTTCTCATGATACCTTACCTTTGGAAGGAGAGTGCCTTGGTCAGCTTTTCCTTGCCATGACCGAAATGCCCAACAAGAACAAGATAAAGGAGGAAGGGCTCATCTCGGCTCATGGTTCCAGAGCTTTAGTCCATGGTGGGCCGAGCCATTGCTCTGTGCTCATGGCGAGGAAGAACATCATGGTGGAAGTATGGAGGAGAAGCACTGCTCCACAGCAGCCAGGAGGCCCAAGGAGGAGGGAAGGGCACAGGGAAGACACGCTCCTGGTGACCCACCTCCCCACGCCCCTCCTGCCCGCATTTCCACCCAGGCCATTGTACCCAGGAGGGACTGATCACATTGCAGCTCACAGTCGTGTTTCACTTCAGAACATCCCTGCAGGGACACAGGTGCTTTGGGGGCACAGCTCACATCCAAACTACAACTGAGGCTTCTGACGTTTGCTTTCACACGTTCCCTCCTCTCTATGTGCTTTCTGGATAAGGTGAGCCCTGGAGAGTCTTTTGTGTGTTTCTTGGGTCAAAGGCCCCCTCTATCTTGACCTTGCCCAATTCACCCCTCACCACTGGTTCCCTTGTTCTGACTCAGAAGAGAATACACATTAGGGACCTGCTGAGAAGAAATGGGTCACTGCCAAAGGGGAACCAGGCAGTCCAGCCTCATTGAAGGATACCCTGCAAGATCTCCCAGATGACAGGAGTCTCCTAAGGGATAGACAGGCTGACCATGGCAGCTAGGGAGAGCTTTCCACAAATGAGAATATAATTTTTATTAAATGAAACAGAACCCCATGTCACTGAGAAATTGTGGGTGTACATTATTATACAGTGATGTACCAGATTCATTATCAATCATTGTTCAGAATTAAGTTACCCCAAATACAGTAGCAGTGTCTTAAGTCATAATTCCTATCACTGTGATGAGAACGACAGAAGCAGAATAAGAAAACAACAACTTATTAAAAAAAAACCAGTAAAAACACTTGACTGAGATGCTTCCTACGGAAATGCCCCTTAAGAGACAAAACGCACTCTCCGCAGCAGTAGCCCTTTCTGTCCCAGCACTAGGGTGAGGAAGTCTCACGATGGGATTCTGGGCGTCCTGACCCTGGAGGTATGTAACGCTTGCTCTGTGGTGGCTCCTAGAGACCACATGAATCTGACCTGAGCAGGAGGGTGTGATGCTCTCAGACCAGAAGCCCACACCCCACCTGAGTCACTCCTCCACACTCACCAGCACCCCAGCCTAGAAAGGGACCTGGAGCCACCACCAAGGCTTCATTGGCACCTGTTGTTAAGGGGACAGCTGAACAAACAACAGCATGGTCTAGGTATCGTCTACCTGAGCCCCATTCTCATCTGGGAAAATGGGAATCATCATGAGCCATGCTCTTTTTTTAAAAAAGCCCAGAAAATCTCTATAAATTGCTGCTAAACCAACTGTACCAGAACATTTCAAAGGCTGATCCTGGTCACTGAAGGACATCACCAAACCTATCTGAAGTTCTGAGCTATTGTTGACAGTTGGCCCCACTGCATGAATGGAATGCATTTCCCCCGCTCAGTTCTGGAGGCAGCATCTCCTTGCTTTGCTTAAAGGAGTGGCTAAATCTAGGAATGCCGCTTGAAATCTTGCAGGGTATTCTATGAAATAAAGCTCCTCCGTCCACATGAAAAACTGGGAGAAGTTCTTCCAGCAGGTGGTTCTTCCTAATGCCTATCACACAACAGAGAATGTGCAACTAAAACTAGAGTCTTGTTTCTTCAGGGCTCCACAATTTAAGGATTTCCTCTCCCTGTCCCACTTTTAATATCTGATCCCTGAGCATGCTTCTGTAATGAGATGCTCTTTTAATTCACTAGGACAGATGCTTGCTGATGTATTGATGAGGTCCAGTCTGTGTGCAGTGACTTTTCCCAAGCTCATTTACGCATCTATCACATCCTTCCGCTTTAGTTCCAGAATGAAAATCAGAACCAGCATGGAGCAGCACAGACCTTACATATCTACTCCTGGAAACCATTTGTTTTTAATTCAGGGACAACCCCTGGGGTCAACCAGGACAGCAGAAACTCCATCCCATCCTCTGCTGTCATTACCAAAGACTGCTAGTTTCAGAGCAAAAGCTACAACTGTAAACTCAAACAAGGCACCAGCTAGAAACCTTTGAAGCACAGGAGAACAATCTAGGATTCATCTTCACCCTAGAGTCAGAAGGAAACTTTCAGGGTCTGTGTCATTGTCCTCAGTGGGTCTCTGGAAGCTCAGGAATTCTTCACTCCTCCTGGTTGTTGTTGTTCTTCTTCTTTCTTTTTGTAAAGATTGAGGGACAGTGACAGAGAGAAACAAAGAGAGATTCAATTTTATTTAGTTTTTCATGTGGCTTTCATTGCTCTGACACTTTGCTGTGTAAGTGGTGCTAAGGTTCGAACCCACATCCTCGCTCATGCCACGCAGGAATGTAACTGCTGGGCCACCATTCAGGCCCCTCCCTGGACCTTCTCAAGGAGCAGTACTGACACCACTCCAGGCGGAGTGAGAAAAAGAAGGTAGAAAGGGAAAAGAGGGACAGGGAGGGGAGGCAGAGTTCTGTTCTTTCAGGCTCCCTCCATGCTGGAGACAGCACTGCTTCCAGAACAGTTTCTCAACTTGAGCACTCCTGACGTGCTCTGGTGGGGGAGTAGAGGTCTCCTGGGATGCTTAGCAGCATCACTAGCTTCTACTCACCAAATGCCAATGGCAAACTCTCTCCTCAAAGTTGTGAAGGTCAAAAAATGGTTTCAGATGTAGACAAATGCACATGGAGGACAAAATCTCACCTATTGAGATCACAGCTCTAGAGCAAACTTCAACACGAGAGTCAGACCATATCACTCCCCCACTCCCTCACCCTGACCCAGATAGAAGAGCCTTCAGGATTTAATGCTGGTCACCACTCTGACCTCTTCCTACCACTCTTTCCAGCATTCTCCCCTTCCCACTTGGGGCCTTCACACTTGATGTTCCCTCTTCCAGAAGCACTTCCCTTTGATGCCTCCTCCTTGTCTTCCAGGTCTCAGGTTAAACGAGGCCTCTGAAGCCCTCCTAGCAGAAATAGCCACCTACTATAACTTTATTCTCTACTTCACTGCCCTTTTCATTCGCAGATTGTCATCACTATCTGAAATTATCTGTTTTCATGTCTGTCTTCTTCACCTTAATTAGGTGTCATGGGAGCAGCAATGTTTGATGAATTTGTTTGTGATGGTATCCTTTGTTCCTACAATAAAACTTGGCACAAAGTAGGTGCTTAGTATGTATGATGAATAAGTGGGATTGAATGCTTGAGCCTTGTGCTGGGTGATGCTGGAGACCTACAGATGGGTTGTACACAAGGCTCACCCTCATAGCATTCCAGGCTGGTGAGACCTGGACACAGATCATTCCAGTTCTGATGACCAGAAATGTGAGAGCAAAGACATCAGGGACCATCAGACCCCAGCAATGCAGGAGTGGAGGAGATGAATGCTGCACAGACAAGGAGCACTTGTGATAGCTGGTGGACGAAGAGCAAGAGTTCACGGGGCAGAGAAGAGCATCTCTACACTAACCACACATTTTCCCAATTCCTGGGGCTTTTGGTGCTCAGAAATTTAGGGGACTCAGAGAAAAAGCCATGCCCTCTCCAAGCTTTTAATCTGAGATAGACTATAGCTGAGGGAAGCACAGGCCATGGAAACTACTAGGGGTTATTTGGTACTTTGGTGGGATGTGGGAGGGAACACGCAGAATGAGCTCAAGTTGTATAGTACCCTTCCATACAGGATGCTGGAGGTATGAGAGAATAATGCTGATCCCACATCACACTGACCTATGCACAGTGCATGTCCCAGTGCTACCACCCAGAAGGCTGATCCAACCATAGTCTCCATTACAGACCAGGGCATTGAGGCTTAGCGATGTTAAGTTGCTCACTAGCAGAGCAGCCCAGCTGGTGTCAAGCATGATCAGAGGGTTTGGAGGGGACTACACACGAGGAGACTGGACATATGCATAAGGCAGCTATCATTTTTGTGAAGACAGAATGGCATTGAGTGGCCAGACCTTCAGAAGGTCTGCAAAACCCATCAGGGAGGGCTGGGTACAGAGGGGCTAGGACAGAGCCCCCTGGGAATACAGGCAAAAGTGGGAGGTGTGCAGAGTGTGAAGAATGACCTTGTGTTTCCTTTCCCAGAATGAAACAGCAGAGGGGGCTCCTGTTATTTATGGGGGTACAGCTGCTGCTTGTGGGGGCATTCTTCTACCAAAATCATCACCACCGTGATTTTACCTACTTTCTGCGCCTCCTAATACAAGGCAGGTCAAAGGTGAGAGAAGAGCTGCCCTTTTTGATCCAGGCCTCCCCTCCAGGAATCCCTCAACAGGATGTCTACTCCAACCTCAGCCAGATTCACCCCATGGACATTAGAGAGGAGGATCTGCCAAACTGCCCTATCATCTCACCCTACATCAGTAAGCCTGGGCTGGGCTTTTGTACCTCTAGTCCCACCCCAGGCTATGGGGAGATGTCAGGAATCCCTGGGAGTCAGGCCGGGCAGAAAGCAGTGGACCTGGCTGCTGTAGGAAGAGATCACTGTGGTGATCTGTAGTGGCATCACAACAAATCCCAAAACTATTGTCCGTAAGCAACCAATTCTTCTCAGTTTACGTAGGCCAGAATTTGGGGAAGGGCTCAGCTGGGTGGTTATGGTGCAGATTTTTCACACAGTTGATGAGTTGTGACTGCAGCTGGAACAGCACTGGGCTGAAGTCCTGGGAACTGGCTGAGCATCTCCCTCTCCACACCCATCATGCTCATCGCAGGGCCTCTCCATGTAGTCTCATGATTGCAGCAGTCCTGGGAAACGACTATGCCAGTAAGGGGGCGAGAGGGGTGCAGTTCTAGGTCATCCATGGCTAGTTTGGGACCAATGATAAAAACCTGCTTAACTGCAAGATGTTAAGGACAGACTCACCTTTCATTAGGAGGGTCAGAGTTACATTATAAGATGGGAATGATGGATGAGAGATTATGTGTGGAGATCTGGAAAAAACAATCTGGTACAGGAAGGGAATGGGAGTCTGGGGTTCTCAAGAGAGGAAAATGAGATATAGAGAGAAATTGGCGACATGGGAACCACCTGTGAGCTCAGGAGGTAGACATAGGACCATGAGTCAACAGGGAAAAAAGCAACAACTAATGAGCAATGAGAAACACAGATCCAGGATGAGGCCTAAAGGAGCAATGCAATCAGACAGATAATGAGATAGAAAGGCAGAGGAAGCATTGAGAGGTGGGAGGAAAACCAGGACAGGGGACTTTGAAGTCCACATGGATGACCTAGAACCACAACCCTCTCACCCCCTTATTGGCATAGTACTTTCCCAGGACTGCTGCAATGAAGTAGCACAAACTTGGTTGCTTAAAACAACAGAAATTTATTCTCTCACCATCCTGGAGGCCAGAATTCTGAAACCAAGGTGTGGCAAGGGTTGGATTCTTCTGGAGGCCCTTGAGAGGAAGCATCTATGCTTCCTTCCTAGCTTCAGGTGGTTGCTGCAATCCTTGACACTCTATGGTGTGTAGGCCTGCCACTCTATAATCTCTCTCTCTGTGGTTGTCCCTCTCTGGGTCTTCAAATAGCTTTTTTTTTTAAGAGAGAAGGACAGTGAGACACACACACACACACACACACACACACACACACACAGACAGAGAGAGAGAGAGAGAGGGAGGGAATCAATTCTTATTGAGATTTTTCACATGGCTTTCATTGCTCCAACACTTAGTAGTTGTGTTCTTTGGTATTGGGGTTTGAACCTATATACTTGTATGTGCTGGGCAAGCACTGTAACTGCCAAGCCACCACTCCAGCCCCCCAAGTGGTTTTTTTATATGGATACTAGTCCTTGGATTTAGGGTGTAAACTGATGCAGTGTGACTGCTACTTAACAAATGGAAACTGCAAATGCCTTTTGTTTAAAAAAAAGGCACATTCTGAGGTCATGGATGGACATGAATTTGGGAGGAGCACTATCCAACCCAGTACAACTGGTTTGTGGGGCTGCTGGGGTAGGTCCCTGAACATTCTGGGCTTCTGCATCCCTAGATGGTCCCTTGAAAATGACGTTCCCAGAGAACCTGACGATGGAGAAGGCAGTGGAGAAGAACCCATTGGTGAGGCTGGGAGGCCAATACCAGCCACCTGACTGCTGGACACAGCACCACACAGCTGTGGTGATACCCTACTATGGGCAAGCCCAACACCTGAAGCACCTTCTCTTCCACCTGCATCCCTTCCTGCAGCGCCAGCAACTGCACTATGCCATTTATGTAGTGAACCAGGTGAGGTGAGAAAATGAGAAAGGCCAAGAACAAAAAGGTAGAAAGGTCTGAGCCAGTCTTGGAGAGTCAGAGCTGAAGACAGCACTCTCTGAAATGAGAATGTATGAGTCAGAGAATACCCACAAAGCTGAATCTGTATCAAGAATTTGAATTGGGTGAATTTGGAACCAAGGACTGTACATTGGGACTGGACTTACCAAGTCTTGGATCAGCCAAAATGGCTCTCTGAGGCAAAGGTTCAGTCCTGCTGAGTCTGGGGCTCTTTTAGATATGGGTGGACCAGTCAGACAATAGCTTAGGGGGTAAATTAAAACACTGGGATTGGGGCAGTTAGATTATTGTTTGACTCCCAGTCTTGGTTATTTCTAGTTGTGTGGTCTGAGCATGGGAATCATTCATTCATTCATTCATTCCACACTGGTGTTCAGTGTTACTATGGATGAACTTGGGGAATTTATGCCCAAAACCAGTTTCTTCTCCATGATAGGGATGATTATGGTACTTCCATTGCTGGGTTGTGGGAGGAATTAACCAAGTTAATGAATGTAAACCATTTACATCTATGCCCAGCACATAGTAGGTGCTCAACAAATGATAATAGTGATGGTGATTATGATAAAAATAATGATTCTGATGACCAATCCTGCTGCCAACAATAGTACTGATGCTGGTGGTCATACTAAATATGGTGATTGAGATAATGATGTTGTTAGTGTTAATGAGGAGAGTGATAATACTCCTGATGATGCAAATAATGAAAATGATAAAAATGACAGTAACGATGGTGCTGATGATGCTGATGATTAAGGTGGTAACAGTGATGAAGGAAATCATGGAGAGTCCAACCCTGTGGTGGTCCTGGGACTCAGACCTAGTCATTATCAAGCAGCAGGAGAAACAAAGACATAAGTTCCTCATTACACCTAACCTCTGCCTCCCTCCGATGGTCCCTTGACATTTATGGAAGCTTGAAGATGGCCAAAGGAAAGCTGAGAGGCTCAAGTGATGGACTGGGAGAGGGGTGGGAGCCTAGAAGTTTCCCAAGGGAGTAACCTCTGAATTGAATCTTCCTGGTCAAGTGTGGGGTGTCCAGCTCCACAGTAAAAATGAGAAGGTATTTCAGGTGAGGAAACAGCACTTGGAAAGCCTAGCGAGACCCAGCTTAGCAGGTGGAGGAACAGACAGACCACTGCCTGACGGTGAGGGCAGCCTGAGCATCTATGTCCACCCCAGGTAAACAATGTTGCCTTCAACCGGGGCAAGCTACGCAACGTGGGGTTCTGGGAGGCCATGCAGGAGGAGAACTGGGACTGTGTCTTCTTCCATGATGTGAACCTACTCCCAGAGGACGACCGCAACATCTATACCTGTGACATCTTCCCTGCTCATGTGTCCGTGGCCATCAACAAGTTCAACTACAAGTAGGCAGACAAAGCACCTACTGTGAGGGACTGCTGTCCCTACCTTCCCTTGTACTTTATTACCACCCTCCATACAGCGAGGTCAGTGGTCTACACCCTGTTCCCTGGAAGTAAGGGAGGGAGGGGTGATGGACCTGGGGAGACCCTTTGAGAAAGTGAAGAACCTTCCTCCTGGACATGGCATAAAGTGGAGGTGGGGTAATAACTGAAAAAAGGTCAACCATCTGCTTAATAAAGTGTTAGGCAGAGAGAGTTGTTATAGATGTCAGAGAACATGGGTGGAAGGTTGAAGTAGGGGTGAGGAAGGGGCTGTTTTAAGGGATTGGGGGAAAAGGTCATCAAGAAGGTCACAAAACTACCTGTCAGATGATTCAGGGAATGAACTGTTAGAGGCAAGCTAATCCCAGGGTCAGGCAAAGAGTTATTCATACTAGGTTTCAAGGGAAGATGTAAAAAGGGGTCAGGGGAAATAATACATTCTACACTTCAAAGAGAGACAGACACATGGGTCAGGGCAGAAGTTTTCATAGGAGAGTGGAGAAGAGCTAACCCAGGAATGAACCTTCAAGGCCTCTGCTGCCTGACTTGTGCTTCCAACCCTGCCTCTCTAGGCTGCCCTACCAAGGTTACCTTGGAGGGGTGTTTGCATTGCGCCCCATTCACTACCTGAGGATAAATGGCTTCTCCAATATGTACTGGAGCTGGGATGATGAGGATGACAACATCGCTACCAGGTGAGGGGGCTCAGGGTCTCACTACATGGGGACACAGGATTCCCTAGACTGAGGCTGCCTTGGGCCTCCCTAGACTGGGGAGAGATGGCCACCCTGGATTAGGGGCCTGGGCTATGGCATGAGGACCATGTCAGAGTTGTCAAATGTTTGATCCCCCTGCCCTTTCTCCTGTCCCTGAAAGGGTGAAACTAAGTGGGATGCTTCTCTCACGACCCCATCTACTCTTTGGCCGCTACCACATGCTGGAGGGACAGGATCCTAGCCAACAGCAGAGTTCACAGAGGTGAGTCGGTGTTGGAGGTATGGAGGCCGGCCTGAGGCTCTCCCTGAAGCCTGGGCTCCATGGCTGCCTCTCCTGACCCTCCAGGCCTGGTCTTCTGGCCTGGACCCGCCACAGGTGGCAGCATGATGGCATCAACTCGCTGGGCTACATGCTGCTGTCCAAGGAGCAGCATCCCCTCTACACCAACCTCACCGTGGACATCAACTTCCAATTCCCAGAAACCCCAACGCCAAACTGAGAGGTACCTGGAGGCTGGGACAGAGCTTCTGAGGCCAGGGTTTCAGGACAGCCTTTTCACCCACCCCACCTAGTTTTTTTTTTTTTTTTTAATAAAGGAGTCTATTTTGCTGGATTCTCGTCTCTGCCATCCCTAATTACCATCCACCTATTTTCTCTCTTATTCAACCATGTCTAGGAGGTACTCACTACCAGACATTGATAGTACCGGGGAAACGTCCCTTCAAGGTAATGTACTCAAAATGGGAATCAAAATTTTGTGATAAATACATGAAGTTCTGACTGACTCTCCAGATTGAACAACAGAATCCTATTTCTGATTTAATCAAATCCCATGCTTAGTGAATTGCTAAGAACAAATATGTATGGAGTCCTCATTGTGGGCCTCCACCATTCTAATGCTTAGCTTTGCATGATTAATGCAAATAATTCACAATGGAGGTCACGAGTTAAGGACTACTAATGGGAATACCCACCGTGCATCTGAGCGATAATGGTACGAAAAGGTTAAGCCACTTGTCACCAACATGGTGAGATGCAGAGCTGGAATGTACAATGTCCAAGCAGGCTGGCTCCAAAACCCTTAAGACACACTGCTACCATGTCCAAACCCTGTGCTAATTCTTAGAATGATCAAAGGATGGAACAAGGACAAATCTGTGGGTGGGGATGGAGGAGGTATTTCTTTTTAATTAAATTAATAGTATAACGTTCTCCATTTCACCATGGCTTTCACTGCCCAATAACAGAGATGGTCATGGGGAGGTAGGTAGTTTAATAGTTGAGTCAAGATACTGACATCAGACAGCCTGGTTCAAACCTGAGCTTTTCTCATGAATACATTTTTGGTCTGGGTAAGATATCAAATTATCTATGCCTCAGTATCTTCATCTATTAAATAGAACTTGTGGGGATAGATTACCTCCTACATGGCTGGGAAGAATAAATGAGTTAATTCACACATGCTACTTATGATAGTAGCTTCTCCTTCTGAAAAGTCAATTTAGAATCCTGTACTGTGAGACCCTTGCAATAACAGTTATTCACCTTCAGGTCTTGAAGCCCACAAATCTTTTCACAAAACTTTGAACATGGCCCTCATGTGACAGGAAACCTATTTTTCCCCCCAGGGAAACTCCAAAGCCATCACCCAATCACCCTCCAGCCTCTTCAATCTATGAACAAAAGGGCCCTAAGAACCAAAGGCTTGTCTCACGAATTGACATAAAGACAATGGAAGAAATCATGCTGAGCAAACATAGCCACTCAGAGATTTAAGGTGCCAATGTTTTCCCTCATATGTGGAGGATAGGTGTCACCTAGGCATAGATGAAAGGTAGTCAGATTCATGTATTGGGCACACCCAGGGCATAGCAACACATAATCTAGGGGAACCATAGATATGTAGGGGAGGAGGGGGAGAGTGAGGGATGGAAGTGGGATGGAATTTAGGGAGGAACCTAAGGAAACAATGATATAGCATAAACTTTACCCCTCCAGAAGTCAAATAATATTGATGCAATCATTTAATTCTGGAAAATTCACAATTATACATCATTTATCCAGGGTGGGGATCAGGCTGGAGTCTCTGTCTCCTCTTTCCAGAGGCTTTGTTCAGATCCAGTCTACAGCCATGAAGTGCAGAACGTGGTGACAACACATGAAGGATGGATGCCTTTGTCTGCACTGTTCTCTATCCTTGTATCTCCATTCCTGGACGGAATCCCACCCAGCCCACGGGCACTGGCACCAGGATGGAGACCATCTGGGAGGGTTGCTCCAGTGGCTACAAACAAGACCATAAGAGGTGCAGAAGAAGACCAAGGGCTGGATCCAGCTCATGGGTGACCCCCAGACCTCCAACTGTGACCTGAGCTTCATAGATGCTAATAAAGGGAATACAGGTACATTTCTTCCAAGTGGAGGGAGGTTATACTTGAAATACAGCTGCAAAGATAAAAAGCTGTTCCCAGTCATGTAAGGTAAAGGGCCAGGAAGGAGCCTTTCCTCATCCAAGGTCACGGGAGGCACTCGACAGAACTAAGATGGGCCCCTCCAGAAGCTGAGACCAGTCCCTTCTCATCCCTAGACCTGACCCACACACCTGAGATCCATGTCCCACAGATGCTCAAATCCCATTACCCTGGGGATGTGGCCTGCAGTGTACCATGGGCCTGTGGGAAGGGGACCTCACCAAACTACTCCTGGACAGGAATCAGTATCAGCTTTGCTGTCTGTGAGACCCCAAAACCTCAGTTCTCACCTTCATCCCACAGCTGCATGACCCCATCAATAACTTCACCTGCCCTGTGTCCTTCCCCAGAGTTGGTGTCACTGTGGAGAGAAGTGCTCACCTCAGCATCTCCTGTAAGTGCGGGGTCTGGGTGGGGACGTCCAGGTCCTGAGGACAATGGGAGTCAGGATGGAGGAGGGGGAGGAGTCTGGGTCCTAGAGACCAGGTTGAGGAAGGGCTGAGATAGGTCAGCACACAACTGTTGCCCCTGGGGGATAAAGGTCCACACCATGCCTGCAGGCTGAAGTGGGGCTGTCCCATCTTTCTGTCCCAGACACTGCTCACTCGATGGCCACTGACATTGTCTGGGGAGAAGATTGCACAGGTAGGAGTGTTGCTATACTGGGGCTGCATGGGGCAGGGGCTCCTTCCAGCTCAGAGAGGTGAAATAAGGTGAAGGTGAAGTCCTGGTCAGCCCTGGGTCCTGTCGGTGTGGCTACTGTCTCTTGTCCCCCTCCCTGACTCCCACCAGGTCTCCAGGTTGCTGTGGCCTCCTCACTGTGAAACCCACTGGGGCCACGCTCCCTCTGCTCTCCAGCCCCCTCCATTCTTATGGGCAAAGTTGTTTTAATCTCTCCCATCAGCCCAAGTGTGGGTGTTCCCCACTCTGCCCTGGGCACCCCCTCCATTCTTTCCTGAGCCCCACTAGTCCTGGACATGGTGTCTCCATCCCCATCCAGGCCCCTTGGTTACTTCTCCTCTCTCACATGGGCTGCAGGCACTTCCTAAAGCCTCCTCACTTCACTGCCTCCTCCTCCCTCCCCACCTTACCCCTTCCCCTCCATTCACTTGGGGCCTCTGTTCAGTCCCCACCACTGCTCCATCATCCCCCTGCTTAAAACTCTCCCTGTTTTCCCAGTGCCCTCAGTCCGAGCTCCTCAGCTCAGCACATCCCAATACCTCCATGACCCCCCCAGCAGACTCCAGATACACCTGGGGTTCCCTTCATCTGCCAGGCTGCCCGGTACCTCTGCATGTCCACCTGTGACCTCCTGCATTCATGACCGAGCTCCCCACTTCCTGTCTCACCCGGGTTTCCCCTCAGCCATTTTGTCTCCTGGATTTGTTTGCATAGGCACCAGTCAGACATAAGCAGTTTGTGTGTGGGAGTAAAGGAGTTGCAGGCTTCC
>PVKS010022312.1:0-33910 GCA_004027875.1 Aplodontia rufa | reverse complement strand
ACTTATTTGTGTACATGGGTGCTGGAGTTCGAACCCGTGCACTTGCACACGCGGGGCAAGTGCTGCAACCACTGAGCCACTGCTCCTGCCCTCCTAAAAGAAGATTTAAGGAAAGAAATAAGAGAGCAATTTCAGGAGATGAGAGACCAAATATTAAAAAAAAAAAAACAACAAAAAACAAAATAAAACTAGACATTCTGAAAAAAGATGTATCAGAGCTCTTAGAATTGAAGAATACTGGGGTTGGCATGGTGGCTTGGTGCTTACAGTGCTTGCCCGGCATGTGCAAGTACATGGGTTCAAACCCCAGCACCATGTATACAACTAAGTGTCAGAGCAATGAAAGCCATGTGAAAAACTCAATAAAAATTGATTCTATCTCATTGTCCTTTAAAAAAAAAAAAAAGAATACCGTCAAACAAATCAAAAGCTCATTGGAAGATACTAATATCAGAGTAAACTCAGTAGAATATAGAACCTCAGCTCTTGAAGTATGAACATCAGATAATGATGACAGGCTGAGCAATGTTGGGTTCAAGGAGTACAGACAAGAAAAGAAACTTATTATGCATGATCAAAACTTCCAAGTAGTATTTGATGAGATGAGAAGAAATAACATGAGAGTAATCGGGATTGAAGAAAACATTGAACAACAAACAAGGGGCATTAGGAGAAATTGCCAAGGAGAATTTTCCCCATATCAGAATTGATCCAGAAAATCAAATTCAAGAGACCTTTAGGATACCAAACAGATCTAACCAAATGAGAAATTCATCAAGACACATCATTGATAAAATGAATAACAGAGAAATCAAGGAAAGGGTCCTAAAAGCAGCAAGGGAAAAATTCCATATCACATTCAGAGACAGAGCAGTTAGGATCACTATGAATTTCTCAGATCAGACAGTAAAGGCCAGGAGAGCATGGAACAATATTTTTCAAATTTTGAAAGAAGACAGTTTTTAGCCAAAGATAATATACTCTGTAAAACTCAGCTTTAAATGTGACAGACAAATTAAATATTTCAACAATAAATTCAAGCTATCAGGGTACATGAATACAAGGCTTGTGCTACAGAAAATTCATTCAGAGGAACATGCAAAAAACCTCCAAAATCCTTAAACAGAAGAAAGTCAATTATCACAGAACACACTAAAAGATACCAAAATGGTGCAAAACACAGCAATAGTCACAACATCAGGGACCCAGATTCCTATATCTATTCTAACTCTGAACATGAATGGACTCAATGCCCCAATCAAAAGACACAGATTAGCTTACTGGATCAAAAAACAAAATCCAATAATATACTACCTACAAAAGACACACTTCATAATTAAAAGTAGAAACAGACTGAAGGAAAGGTTGGCAAAATGTCTACCAGGTGTATGGCCTGAAAAAGCAAGCTGGAGTTGCAATTCTTGAAATGAATCAGAATGATAAACAACATGTCAACATCTCTGGGATAGTTTGAAAGCATTCTTAAGAGGTAAATTTATAGCACAGAGTGCCTTCATCAAAAATCAGGAAAGAGCCCCAATAGACTTATGCTCCAACTCAAATCCCTACAAAAAGAGGAACAGTCCAATCCCAAAGCTAATAGAAGACAGGAAATAATGAAGATGAGAGCTGAAATCAATGAAATTGAGAACAATAACAAAAAATATATATAAATTATCAACAAAAGAGTTGGTTTTTTGAAAAAATAAGATCAGCTGACTCCTTGCCAACCTCACCAAAGGAAATAATAAAGTGAAGCAAATCAACAAAATCAAAGATGAAAATAGAGATATCACCACTAACTCAGCCAAAATCAAAAAGATCATCAGAACTTGTTTTGAAAAATTATACTCTGCCAGGTTTGATAATCTGGAAGAAATGGACAAATATCTTGCCACATATGATATTTCCAAATTAAAATGGGAGGATATTGAAATTCTAAACAAACCAATCTCAGGTAGTGAAATCAAAACAGCAATCAGAGTCCTTCCATAAAAGAAAAGCCCAGGACCTGATGGATTCACAGCAGAATTCTACCAGACCTTTACAGAAGAAGTAACACCGATCCTCTACTAGCTTTTCCATGAAATTGAGAGGGTTGGAACCCTCCCAAACACTTTATATGAGCAAATATAGCCCTGGTACCAAAACCCAACAAAGACACATCAAGAAAAGAAAACTACAGACCAATTTCCCTGATGAACATAGATACAAAATTCTAGCTATCCGGATCCAAAAATACATCAAAAAGATAATGCATCATAATCAAATGGGCTTCATTCCAGGAAATCTGGGCTGGTTCAACATATGCAAATCAATAAATGTATTTCACCACTTTAACAGAATTAAAAATAAAAATCATATAATCATCTCAATTGATGCAGAAAAAGCCTTTGATAAAATTTGGTGCCATTTATACTCAAACCTGTAGAGAAGATAAGGATTGAAGGAGCATGCTTTAATTTTGTAAGAGCCATTTATGACAGACCCATAGCCAACATTATGCTTAATGTAGAAAGACTGAAAGCATTCACAGTGAATTCAGGAACAAGAGAAGGATGTCCACTTTCACCACCCTTATTCAATATAGTCCTTGAAACCCTAGCCAGAGCTATCAGAAAAGACAAGGAAATCAAAGGAATTTGAATAGGAAAGGAGGAAGTTTAAGTTGTCTCTATTTGCTGATGACGTGATCCTATACCTAGAAGACCCAATAAGCTCTACCAGAAGACTCCCAGAGCTGATAAACTATTTCAGCAAAGTGGCTGATTTTAAGATCAACACTCATAAATCATTAGCTTTCCTGTACTCCAGCAACAAGTTCACTGAAGAAGAAATCAGGAAGTCTTTACCATTCACAGTTGCCTCAATAAGAATAAAATACTTGGGCATGAATCTTAACAAAGGATATAAAGGACCTCTGCAATGAAAACTATCAAAAATTAAAAAGGAGATTGCCAAAGACCTGAGTAGATGGAAAAATATTTCGTGTTCTTGGTTAGGCAGAATCCGTGTAATCAAAACAGCCATTCTACCGAAAGCCCTATACAGATTCAATGCAATCCTCATTAAGATACCAATGACATTCTTCACAGATATTGAAAAAGCAATTCTCAAATTCATATGGAATAACGGAAGACCCGGAATAGCCAAAACATTACTAAGCAAGAAAGAGGAAGCAGGAGGTGTCACAATTCCTGACCTGAAATTACACTATAAGGCTATAGTAACAAAAACAGCATGATATTGTTATTAAATCAGAAATGAAGACCAGTGAAACAGAGTAGAAGATACTGAGACAAACCCTCAAATCTTTAATCATCTAATATTTGGTAAAGGAGGCAAAAACATAGTGTGGAAGAGAAGAACAGCCTGTTCAACAAATGGTGCTGGACAAACTGGAAGCCATATGCAGACAACTGAAATTGGATCCTTACCTCTCACCCTGCACAAGAATCAAATCAAAATGGTTCAAGGATCTGGAAATTAAACCAGCAACTATATAATTGCTTGAAGAAAAAATAGGATCAACACTTGGCAAAATAGGTGTCAGCTCTGCCTTCCTTAACAAGACTCCCATAGTGCAAGAATTAAAGCCAAGAACAAATGAATGGGATGCCATTAAACTAAAAAGCTTCTGCTCAGCCCAAGAATTAGTCAAGAGAGAAGCTACAGCATGTAAGAAAATCTTTGCCTGCTACACCTTGGACAGAATATTCAAAGAATATACAAAGAACCCAAAAAACTGAACACCAAAACCACAAATAATCCAATCAGTAAGTGGGCTAGGGAGCTAAACAGAAACTTCTCAATGGAGGAAGTTCAAATGGCCCATAAATATATGAGAAAGTGCTCTGCAATATCACTAGCAAAAAGAGAAATGGAAATCAAAACTTCACTGAGATTCCACCTCCTGTCAGAGGGGCAGAAATGAAGGATACAAACAATGACAGATGCTGGAGGGGTTGTGGGAAGAGAGAAACACTTTCACACTGTTGGTGGGACTGCAAGCTTGTACTGCCACTCTGGAAAGCAGTGTGGAGACTCCTCAGAAAACTAGGGCTGGAACCACCTTATGACCTAGCTATCCCACTCCTGGGTATTTTCCCAAAAGAACTAGAGTCAACATATTACAGAAATATAGTTTCATCAATGTTTATAGTAGCTCAATTTAGTATAGCTAAACTATGGAACCAACCCAGATGCCCCTCACTGGATGAGTGGATTAAAAAACTGTGGTACATATATACAATGGAATTCTACACTATTAGAACAATATCATGACATTTACAGCCAAAGGGATGGACATGGAAAAAATTATGCTAAGTGAAATAACCTCAAACTCAGAGACTCAAGGGCCGAATGTTCTCTCAAATGTTTAAGCTAGAATACAATTGGAAACAGACTAAAAGTAGGCTAAGCTAATAATAACCTCAGTATGGGTGAATTTTTACACGAACAGGGGAAACCTTGCCTGTGATGCTGGGGGATGAAAGGAGGGGTCGGGGGGTTGGAATAAGAGGGATATTAAGGAGCTGGAGGGTGGGAGTAGGGGGGTTATCAGCCCAGTGGGGAACCTTCAACTTCCATGAAAAGCCCAACTAACATGGGAGTAAAGTAGGGGAAACTTGGGATCAGGGAGAACTCAAAGCGGGAAGATCATGAAAAGGCATCAGCCTTTGCTTGCTCTGTCATTATGCATGTGTTCTTGATTATGTGGCAATGATTCCCTCCTATATGTATGACATGTTGAACAACAACAACAACAAAAAAGATTATTCATCACACACCACTGCTTCCGTACTGCCCCACATATTACAGTTTTAATAAAACTATTAATTTTCTTTAAAAGCATAAATTGTAGACTTTGTGGTTGGGGTTTTTGAATATGGTGAACCAAGACAATTATAACATGACTATGAGCTGTGAGATTCACAAAGATATGAAGTAGAACATTGGAGATGTACCTGGCTTTGACCAGAGAGTCAGAGGTGGAGACAAGTGCCTACTCCAGGTGACCCCTGAAGGTAGGAAGGGTCAGAATGGTGATGTGGAGAGGGAAGAGGTGAGATGAGGTTGGAAAGTAAGCAGTGTTTGCAGTTGACCTTCTAGGTCCTGTCAAGGAGTTCATACTTCACCCTGAAAACACATTGGAGCCATTGTAAGGTATTATTAATCAAGTAATAGCATGATCCAATTACTTTGGTTTGTTGTTTGTTTTTGGTACATCGAAACTAGGGATTCTTCACCACTGAGCTGCATCCGCAACCCTCCTTTCTTTTAAAATTTTGAGATAGGGTCTTAACTAACTTGCTTAGGGACTTGCTAAGGTACTGAGGCTGACTTTGAACTCATGATCCTCCTACCTCAGGCTCCCCAGCCACTGAGATTATAGGTATGCACCAATCATGCCCAGCAACTTAGGTTTTTTGTTGTTTTTTTTTTTTTTAATGAACTGTTACTTACTGGCTCATTTGTAGAGAATGCATTTTGGGGGCATCCTTACCCTATTTCCTTATATAGAAAACTGCTCTTCAAACTGTTTTAATGTTGATAGTAGAAGCTCAGGTATTTGCCATGCATGGTGTTTACACACCTATAACCCAGCTAACTCAGGAAGCTTAGGCAGGAGAATTGCAAGTTCAAAGCCAGCCTCAGCAACTTAAGAAGACCCTATTTCAAAATAAAATTTTAAATAAGGGCTTGGGATGTAGCTCTGTGGTAGAGTGCTTACCTAGCATATATAAGGGCCTGGGTTCTGTCCCCAGTCACCACTTCAGTAGGAAAGAGAAACCCAGGTACCTCTCAGAGAAACAACTTTATTTAGTTTTTCACAGGCCGCCTTTGCTCCAACACTTAGTTGTGTAAGTGGTGCTGGGGTTTGAACCTGGGTCCTCATGCTTGCCAAACAAGCACCGAAACCACTGAGCCCCGCCAGGTACCTCTCAGAAATGAGTATAAATATTAAAAGTTTTGGCCCTTTGTACAGTAATAAAGAAGACATAGTTGAAGGCAACATGGAATTGGGAAGAGTTAAGCCCACATTTAATGTTTTGGTAATTTGAAATTGTTGTTTTTAAAACTGCACAGTTGCAGTTGGGGCAGTTGAGGACATAGTAAAGCAGGTTAGTAAAGGTCAGATGCAGATTGCATTGTAGTAATTTAAGTAGGCTGATGAGCATGGCAAAAGTATGTTTTTATTGGTTTGAGTGGAATGAGATATGCTAGGTGCCAGTTTGGATTTATGTTAGTTATTTTATTTATTTTTAAAGAAAGAGAGAGAGAGGATCAATTTCATTTATTTTTCCATCTGGCCTTTGTTTCTCCAACACTTGGTTGTGTATGTGGTGCTGAGGTTTGAACCCTTGAACGCAAGGTTCTTGTACATGCCAGACAAGTGCTTCAACCACTGAATCACCACTCCAGCCCCTATGTTAGTTATTTTAAAAGGGAAATTTTACCTGAAGGTATAGAATTATTTGATGTATCATTAGATTTGTTGTACTTTGTAGCCAAAACACTTTTTAAAACCTCTTCATTGGGGTTGTGTGAATAACATAGCAGTCAGGCACATGTTTATCATGTAGAAAGCCCTGGGTTGGATTCCCTAGCAACCCCCCTCCCCCCAAAAAAATACCGCTTTGGCCATCATTGTGGTGTATACCTGTAATTCCAGTTGCAGCTGCATTGAATGCAGTGGTAGGATTTCACATTTGGGATCTGCCCCAGGCAACTTGGTTAAACTCTGTCTCAAAAGCTATAAAAATGAAAAAGAAATTATGTGCTGGGGATGTGTCTTTGTGGTAGAGTGCTTTATTAGGTCCTGGGTTCCATTTCCAGTGGGAAAGATGCACACACACACCCACACACACACAATATTTTATGGGGCTGGGAGTGTTGCTTGTTGGTAGAGTACTTTGTCTAGCACACACAAGGCCCTGGGTTCAATTCCCAGCATTGCAACTAATCACAATAAATTAAGAAATAAAATTACATGAAATAAAACCACTATTTTGAAAAATATACTGTATAGTTATCCATCTAGAGAGTACATTGAAATTTTTTTAGCACATTCATAGACTCCAGTCACTATATTGTTTACAAAAATAAACTTTAGGAACTGGACATATAGTCAGTGGTATAAAGCTTGGATAGAATATGTAAGATGCTGGGTTTTATCCCCAGTTCAAATAATAATAATTATTATTAAAAGTCCATTAGGAGTCATTCTCCCACTCCATCTCCCAAACATCCTCTTTTCTCTCCTGGCCCTTAGAGAACTGCTAATCTATATCCTGTGTCTGTAGATTTGCTGTTCTGGAGATACATAAATGCAATCATGTAACATCTAGTCATTTTGACTAGCTTCCCCTCCACTGAATGTAATATTTTCATGTTTCATCTGTGTTGTAACATGTATTACTACTTAATTTTGTTTTATTGCAAAAAGATATTCCATTATATGGTTTTACTGCATCAGTTCATCAGATGAGAAAATTTAGATTGTTTCTGCTTTTGGAGCAGTAAGGAATAATGATGCTAAGAATATTCATGTATTAGTTTTTCTTAAGAGAAAGAATCAATTTTATTTAGTTTTTTATATGGCTCTTGTTGCTCCGACATTTCAATGTGTATGTGGTGCTGGGTTTTGAACCTGTGTCTTCATGCATGCCATGCAAGCACCAAAACTGCTGAGCCACTGCTCCAGCCCATGTATTAATTTTTACATGGATATGTGTTTTTATTTTTCCTGTTATGAAATGGAATTGCTATTTAACCTTTGAGGAACTGCCATACTGTTTTCCAGAGCAGCTGTCCCAGTACACATTTCCATTTGCAGTGTATGATGTTTAGACTTTTTGCTTCATGTTTCTACATCTTCACCAATATTTTATTGTCTTTTTGATGATAGTTCTCCCTGATAGGTGTGAAATATTGTAAAATTCTAATTTTGATTCATATTTCCCTGAAACGTTTTATGTGTTTGTTGGCCATTTGTATATTTTCTTTGGAGAAATGTCTGTTCATCTCTTCAACCTATTTTTTAAAAATTGGTCTTTTTTTTTTTCATTGATTTGTGAGGATTCTCTATGTAGTCTAGCTACAAGTCAGTTATCCAGTTTAAGATTTGCAAATATTTGCTCCCATTTTATGGATCTTCATATAACTTTTAAAACTTTAAATATATATTTGTGAAAGTAGTACATTTTAAAAATGTCATAGAGAAGAGCAAATTGTCAATGTCCTTCTATTAGTACAGGTTTATGTAAAACTTATTACTCTCTGAAACTTTTTTTTTTTAGTTTAGGAGTTATATCAAGATGATCCTTAATGACATTTTATTTTTTAAAATTTTTTAAATTTTTTAAAATTTTTTTTAAAGAGAGAAGGACAGTGAGAGAGAGAGAATCAGTTTTTATTGAGTTTTTCACATGGCCTTCGTTGTTCTGACACTTGGTTGTTGACATGGGTGCTGGGGTTTGAACCCATATATTTGTGCATGCTGTGCCGTAACCACCGAGCCACCGCGCCAGCCCCTTTAATGACATTTTAAAGTTTATGCTTACATGCTCTAGTATGAAAAATAGTATATGAATAATCTATGAGGTCTCAAGGTCACATGCCTGTTAATCTAGAAAGAAAATTTTTAATAGTTTTTTTAAGAGAGATAGAATTAATTTTATTGACTTTTTTACCAGATTTTTGTGCTCTTACACTTTGTTGTGTGCTGACATTTGAACCTGCATCCTTGTGCATGCCTAGGAAGCACTGCAACTACCCAGCCACTGCCCCAGCCCCTGTAAGTAGATTTTAGATCAGGGCTGGAATGGTGGTTCTGTGGTTTCACAGCCCTTACCTGGCATGCATGAGGACGTGGGTTCCATCCCCATCACCATGTACACAACGAGAGTGTTGGGACAATGAAAGTCACATGAAAAACTAAATAAAATTGATTTCTCTCTCTCTCTCTCTCTCTCTCACACACACACACACACACACACACACTGTCCCTCTCTCTCTTAAAAAATAAAACTAGAATTTAAATTGATTTTACTGTTCTCTTTACATTTTCTTATTTTGCTTCTAGTAAAAGGTAAAATTGGAACATGTCCTAAATTCTTTTCACACTGTGTACTGAGAATCTTTGAAGGGTTTTAGCCCCGTCTCTGTGCTCCCTTGTGGCATTTCTGTGCTTTTCTCCTTGTTTCGTGAGCTTGTTCCTTCATGCTACTCGCTTAACTGGATGTTTTTAAAATTCTGAAACCTTTAAACTAAATTTCTAGCCATTTGTTACCCATGAAGTAGAGTACTGTTTGGTCTTCCTCACATTGACTTGGTACGTTGTGACCTGGCTGACACTGAGTTGTTCTGGCAAGATAGGGTGCCTAAAAGAGCTGCCCAGGGTAAGATTTCTGACTTCTTCCAAATACGAGGGTATTGTTCTTTCTTTAAATTGGCTTAGGGTGGTAGAGGAAGGAAGAGACTGAAATGAGCCCTGAGAGTTTGAGATGAGTATCTGTGGGTTCATTTTTTCTGGGTTTCATCCCATTATTGTAATAGTCTGCTTTTAAAGTTCTGGATTGTATGTGAATTCTTCAGAGGATTTGTGCCAGTTAGTCATTCTTGTGAGGTTTATGCTTGCTGTGTTTGTAATATATAGGTATTGTGCTTTATATGTACGTATCCGTGATGGCGTACTGCGCTAGTTTTATTAGCATTAATTTAAGGTGCTCACATTACTCATGAGAAACAGCAAATGTGAATTATTAAGCCCAACCCAAATAAATGCTTTGTCAGTGACGGCTTTTTTTATAATACTGTACTACCCTGTGATTTAAATTATGGGAAGACTTGTTCTTTAAAAATGTCAACATGAGGGGCTGGAGTGGTGGCTCAGTGATTATAGGCTTGGCGGGCATGTGAGTTTGAACTCCAGCACCACATACACAATGAAGTCTTGGAGCCATGAAAACCATGTGAAAAACTAAATAAAATTGATTTTCTGTTTCTCTCACTGTCCCTCTCTCTTTATATATATATTTAAAAACAAATGTCAACATGAGGTCTGGGGATGTAGCTCAGTGGTAAAGGCTTGCGTAGCCTGTGAGAACCACTGCTCCATACCCCCCAAGTCAGTGTTTTATCACCTCAGGTTGTTTTAAAAGGAAAAATCTTCCTGATGTAACAAAATGAAAACAGTAAAATGATAAATTAAATTTAAGATTTTTAAGAATGTTTACCATGAATGTAATGGTAGGATATTATAAAATAATAAATTATTATATTAAATTAACACTGAAATATTAAAAGTAGCCTAGGCAAACAGCAGTCTATTTGAATTTTAAATATTCTTTATATTTAAGAGTAAGTGCTTCCAGTCCCAGTAATCTCAGCTACTCCAGAGGCTAAGGTAGGAAGATCACAAGTTCAAGGTCAATCTTGGCAACTTGGTATGACCCTGTCTCAAAATATAAATATAAAGGGCTCTGGATATAGCTCAGTGATAGAACATTTGCCTGGTACGCTCAAATACCTACGTTCAGAGTCCAGAACCAAAAAGCAAAAGAAGTAAATACTGTTCCATTTAAGTTGTACCTCCCTTTAACAGTTTTAGAATCTTGATTGTAGTCAGTCTTACCCTTTTATAGGCCATAGATTCCTGCCTCTTTAAGAATTTAAAAGCTAGAAACCCAGTACTCAGATTAATGCATATATATTAAGACAATTTTACACATTTACCCCAGATCATCTGTAACCTGAGCCTTTGATCCCAGATTGATTCCCCCGCCCCTCATCTGCTCTCTTCTCCATCCTAGCCACCACCAATAAGGATTGAACCTAAGACCTTCTGTGTGCTAGGCAAACATCTACCACTGATCCACACTCCTGCCCCAGACTGATTCTTGATGTTCAGATTTCCCTACCAAGCTACTCAAACTACTACTGTGCCTTTTGAGTCCAATAGCTTTGAAAGAATCCAGGTTGAATTTAATTGGTTGCAAGAAGATATTTACTTTCAGATCTGTATTATTAAACTAGGTTACAAATAGTATACTTTTTTTCCATGTTATTAAATCATTGGACAAAACTAAAATCATATAATTGCATGGTTAGAAGTAGCATATACATTAGAAATGTTATTAAGATGAAGATTAATATTGAAATAAGGGCATTTATTTCTAGTTATTAAATGAAATAGAAGATACTAAAATGAAAATGCCATCATGAAACAAATCACAGGAAGCAGTTTATCTCACTTAACTGGCAGATAACCACTGCTTCTCCTAATGTGAGTCCTTGAGATCATTTCTGTGAACATCAAGAAGCTACTAGTGTGGTGAGCTGATGATGGCATACCAATCCTGAAGCTAACTCTTATATTTCACAATCTTGTCTTTCTCCTAAAAGCATATAGCTAAATTGATTAATTTAATATTCCCCATTTAACTTTTACTTTAATTTGTCAAGTATTGAGCATTTACTATAGACATGAACTTAGCTAACAGAGCATTCTACAGTGAAGGATATGTTCTGCATTACATGCTCTAGTAGGGTAGTTTTCAATCACATGGATGATACGCTCTTGATGAAATGAGGCTTATGTAACAGGAACAGAATTTTTAATTTAAATAGCATTACATAGGGACAGTAGCCACCATATTGAGCAAAACAGCCCTGTAGATCCCAGTTCTTCAAGCTTACTCCTTATGTTTCTTTGAGGGAATTACTTAACCTTGTAGAGGTTTAGAGAATAAGTGTTATGAGTATAGGAGTTAATGTATATAAAGCATTTAGCATAGTGTGTGAAAGAGTAACAACTCAATAAATATGAGCTAATATTACTTTAATTCTGATAACATGTTAAGTATCATGGAAGGAAATAGAAAGATATAATTCCCATGCTTACTTGCCTCAATAGACACTTCAGGGTTCACCAAAGTATACTGTTGAAAAATGATGTGGCATTTTCATATGGGCCTTGCTATAAACAACAGGGAAGATGCAGTCTGAGAAGAGGCAGGGGGTCATATCTATGCACTAGAAATTTCAGACTCAAAGCATACCTTTAGGTTCCACTCTAAAGGTTTTAATTTATATTACTTAAATTCTATTTTCATAATGTAAATTGTATTTTGGCATTAGATACAAAAAAGAAAGTAGAAAATTTTTACATGATTTTAGACCCTGTCCTTATGTGTTTAGACCCTGTTTTATGTGTTTTGTCTCACATAATTCTCAAATATAACCCTTTATGCTTAAGAATGTTTTGTAAACCATTATATGAAATTCCAGAGGCCACATGTTTTAGAATTTTAAATTTTTCAAAATTTTAGAAAGGAAATTTTAGAAAGTTCAAAATTTGTATTTAGAAGAAATACCTTGCCAACAGTCATTCCAGAGCTAAAATAAATAGTTACATTAAATGCAATACATAAAGACTAGAACTAGCTTTACCTCAATTCAGGTTATGTTTTTGTACAATTGGTTTGTAATATTAGGTTTGCCATCAATGAAATTACAGAAATTTTCATTTTCCCAAGATTCCTTAAATGTGGAATTTGAGATAATTTTGTCAATTTGTATTATTCCTATTTGTGCGCCTGTTGTTGGCAGAACCTGTTATGTTCAGGTTTTTCTGGTACTGGGTCTCGTCTTTCTGCTTTTCCTTTTCCTGATTTAGAGCTTGCCCTCAATTTTATTCCCCTTATGCTCTGCATGGTTTTGATGGCGGTTAGAACCTTTGCTTCATTTTTTGTTTACTGCCACGTTCTCTGTACGTTCAACAATGGTAGGTGCTCAGTATTTTTTGTCAGATCAACCTTTGGATTCTTGCTCTGGGATAACACTTAACCAGAAATTTGGGAATGAGATCACTATTTGTAAGAAGAAATGCAGTTCCTTTTTCAGTTTGATATTTGAAACTGGCCATATCTTGGTAGCAATATATATCTCAAGTGGCTTTAAAGTCAGAGTCCAGCAGTTGACTCATGCCTGACAGTGTAAAGGATTATCAGCAGAGAGGTTTTTTTTTTTTTTTTAAGAAGGAGAAGGACAATGAGAAAGAGAGTAAGAGAATCAATTTTATTTATTTAGTTTTTCATGTGGCTTTTGTTGCTCCCACACTTTGTTGTATACGAGGTGCCTGGGGTTCAAACCTGTGTCTTTGCATGTGCCAGGCAGTCACCTTAACCACTGAGCCACCACTCCAGCCAGCTTTTTTTTTTTTTTTAATTAAATAGAGAGGGACAGTGAGAGGGAGAAAGAGAGAATCAGTTTTTTTATTAAGTTTTTCATGTGGCCTTCATTACTCCGAGACTTCATTGTGTAAGCAGTCCTGGGGTTTGAACTCGAATACTCGCATATGCAGTACAAGCCCTATAACTGCTGAGCCACCGCTCCAGCCTCAGCAGGTGGCTTTTTAACTTTCCTCTTGAGCCAGGGGATTGGACAGGAGAGACAACCTTAGAGCTAGGGGAAAACTTAGCTTTGCAATTGTGTTTAATAATCTGTCACTGCCAGAGAGAGAGCTGGAATATTGGAAATGGAAATGACATTCTAGACCTGAATTGATTGCTGGAAACTCAACTATATGAAGGCTTTTAGACTGATTTTCAATAAGGTTTTATCTTAACAGATTCCCCATTTAAATAATAAAAGTCTTCTAGCCAGGCGCGGTGGTGCACACCTGTAATCCCAGTGACTTGGGAGACTGAGGCAGGAGGTCAACTTGGGAAGCTTAGCAAGACCCTGTCTCAAAAAATAATTTTTTTAAAGCATTGGGGATGCAGCTCAGTGGTAGAGCACCTCTGGGTTCAAGTCCCAGTACTTCAAGAAAGGAAAAAAAAAATAGAAAATAACATTACAGTCATTGGATAAGTCTGTGTAGATACCTAGATCATAAAGCAAAAGCTGAGATATTGTTTAAAATATGTGCTAACATGTTTTCCAGACAGAAGACAACATTTAACAGCAATATTAGCTGCACAATTTATTGTCCTTGCTAATCTAGGCTGTCCCAGGATTAACAATCAGGTATCTCCCTGGCATTCTGGGGCTCCAGGTGGTGCCTCTTATGTGTTCATAGACATTTCTCTAGTTTCCCTTTCTGTTCCTCCCCCTCTCCTTTTGGTAGTTAATCCCTGTCACTTGAGGCCAGGGCCTCCTTACCAACGCTGCCAAGAACTCCAGAACATATTGATGCCTATGCCAGTGGCCTCCTGGGGTTCCAAGAATGAATCTTAAGCTGCCAAAGCTTGTTGCTGTGTTCTTGGAAAAAAGCTTACTGTTGCATTAGAAATCTGGTGTATTTCACATCGTATAGACTCCTAAAGAAGCTATCCCTCCAGCTTTGTTTTTGTAGCTGCCTTCTTCATATGGCCAAATAGAAATTTGTGGAAATAATAGGGTTAGGAACCAGTATCTGAAGGATACTTTTCCCCTTTGTGATTTCCTTCAGATGCCTGATTAAAAGAAAAAAAATTTCCCCTCTCTCTTCAGGGTCAAAAAAAGCAGCCAAACAAACCTACCTCATGTAAGACTGTCCACTGCTCAGAAATTTCTGAACCCCATTTCAGGTTGAATCTAGGAACCTGACTGCATTTACTTAAAGATAATAGCAATCTTTATCCATAGATTGCAAGAATTTTTCCATCTAAAGTATCTAAAGCAGTTATTTTATGCTGTTTCACTCATGTGCTCTTACTTCACTCTTCAACCTGTAGATCTCAGAAGCCAGGCTGTGACCATGGGACTAAACAAAATCCCAGATTTGTGCATTAATCAACTTCTACCACTCTGTTGAAAATATCTACATATGGTCCAGTCTTTTTCATATGTCTGTTATGAAAAGGCTAACTGCATAAATTAGTGTCCACTTTGAAGATTAAGAAGGTACACTATTGACATTTGTGTCAGGACAATAAGAATACATACCCTAAAAATGAATGAGCTATGATAGAAACATTTAAAAAAAACTTTTATCATGTTTGCCTACTTACTTCCAAAACCATATAATCTCCTCTAACCCCCACACCATCCCCCATGGTGCTCCAGATTGAACCTAGGGCCTTACATATGCTAGGCACACATGCTGCCATTGAACTATACCCCAACCCCTAAGCCGTTTTGAGGTAGGAATCTCACTGTATTGTCCATGGTGGCCTCAAACTCCTGGGCTCAAGGTTTCCTTCTGTCTCAGCCTCCCAAGGAGCTGGGACTAAACGCATATACATTACCACACCTGGCTCAAAAATTAGAATTTCTTTCCTACAAGTTTCTTTTTTAGAGTGATTGCATCATGGATTTATCCTACTTTATTAGTATTGATTTCTAGTCATAATGTTATTTCTTTATTCCTTGTCTCCACTAACCTAGAGGCTTTTGGGTTTTCCTTCGATGCAGATGCAGAGTTTGCAGGGTGGTACAGAAGCCATAGCTCGATTGGATCAGTTAGAAGCTGATTATTATGATTTGCAACTTCAGTTGTATGAAGTACAGTTTGAAATCTTGAAGTGCGAAGAGTTATTATTGACAGCACAACTGGAAAGCATCAAAAGACTTATATCAGGTATGATGTACATAACAATAATTCACAAAAGATTGAATATGTGGAGAAAAGGTATTTGGATGACAGCTATGTTTCTTTTGCTAAGACTTTAAAAAACACCAGGCAAGGTGGCATATTCTTGTATTCCAGCAACTTGGGAGGCTGAGGCAATCACAAATTTGAGGCCAGCCTTGGCAACTTAGTGAGACCCTGTCTCAAAACAAAATATGGAGGGACTAGAGTGGTAGTTCTGCAGTTACAGCACTTGCCTGGCATGTGTGAGGATGCAGGTTTGAACCCTAGCAACCACGTACACAGTGCAGTGTTGGAGCAATGAAGGCCACATGAAAAATTAAATAAAATTGATTCTTTCTCTCTCTCACTCTCCCTCTTTCTTAAAAAAATAAATGGAAAGTGCTGGGAATGTAGCTCAGTGGGGAAGTGCCCGGGGTTCAATCCCCAGTACTCATCCCCCTCACCCAAAAAAGAGACTTTAAAAAGGTCAAGGCATAAAAGAAACGTTTTAAAGGAGTTTCTGAAATCAAGCAAGTAGACAGTTTTGTAACTATACATTGGTTTTGGTTATCTCTCTGAAATACTGATTTTGTAAGGGATACTTAATCCAGAACCTGTATTTTCAGAAATTCTCAGTATTATGGGAGTCAGGTGGGGAAGGGAGTGAAGTCTTGATTTATGGTGCAATTATGTGCCAGACACTGCTAAACATTTTGGACACGCTTGGTCTGTGAGGTGCAGTTCCATCTAATCACCATTTTACAAAGAAGCTCAAGAAGTATTAGCTTTGCCTGAGGTCACAGAGCTAGTAAGTAGCACTGCACTCTGTTCCGTTGGGCTCCACAGCCTGCGTGCTTTACCATGACCCCTTGTTGCTGTTCTGTGACAGAAAAGAGAGATGAAGTGGTGTACTATGACACTTACGAAAGCATGGAGGCCATGTTGGAGAAGGAAGAAGTGGCAGCCTCTGTGCACGCACAGAGAGAAGAACTTCAGAAACTGCAGCAGAAAGCACGCCAGCTGGAAGCAAGACGTGGACGTGTCTCAGCCAAGAAAGCCTACCTCAGAAATAAAAAGGTTTTGAAATCTTGCTTTTTTCACTACTTAATCTGTGGTTCATATCTAGTAATTCTAACATGATTTGTTGCTAATATTTGTGTATTTTAAAAGCTAAGCACTACCTCTTCTTGTTACTCAGTTCATTATTTTAAACACATATTTCTCTGAAAATTTAGCCTCTTAAAATAGGTTCACACAGCCAAAATGCTGATGGGCTCTACCTGCTGAAGGTTACTCTCTAAAGTGGTGTGACTACAGGATCCCATGTAATGCAATTTCTGGTTCCTCCTGTATTTAAGATGGCTAGCAGTAAGTCCTGGTTCTGACTTCAGATTGAAGAAATTTTATAGATTGTCATTTATTTTTAACTTGCATTATATTTTAAAATCCTTGATAATTCTTTGGTATTTGAAGTCATTCCATCTGTAAAAATGTAATTCTTATGTCTTAGGAAATGTTTTGCTCTCCAGGCCACTGGTTACTATCATGGGGTTGTTTCTAGACACTTTGAATTTGGGTTTAGAATTTGGACCCAGCTTTATGGCCTGGGCCAATGATGACTACATGGTGCTAACTGCTCTGAGCTCTGATGCACAGGCAAAAGTATAGCATGTTCTCTGAGAGCCTACCTTCCTGCTCTTAACTGGATTTCAGGGCTTCCACTTGCTCATTTTACAGACAGTGTTTTGGAATAGAAAGCTTGTACACATTAAAGAAAGGCAGACATCTTTCCCCAGTAAGTCAGTAACCTTCAGTCACATTGTCCACCCAACAGTTACCTTGGCACCCAGAGCCATGGTTTTCACGTAACTGGCAAAATTATGTGCCTTTCCTATTTCCTAGACAACAATGATCATTGAAACCCATATTGTCTCAGCCCTGAGCCTGAGCCTAATGATCTACTGTGCACCAGTCAGGTCAGCATTTCGGTGATTCCTGCACATTCTGTCATCAAAGGGATAAAAGAGAGAAGAAGTCTGAGTGAGAAGTAGCAGGATAGTGTGAGGTCACAAAAGTGAAGAAGGTGATTCCTCAAAGCAGGGTAGTCAACCATATCAAGGTGCCCCAGAGATGCCAAAGGAAATATGAAATGAGGGGACTTTGTGACATTCAGTATTTGAGACTGTTGGGATCTTAGGTTGAGAGTGTTTGCAGGGAAGTTGGACACAAGAACTAGATCACAGTGGACTGCGAGGGGTAGCAGCAGAAGTCTAGAGCAGAGAGCAGGTGGCATTAATGCGAATTCCTTGTGCACAGGGAAGTAGTGAAGAGGAGTCTTCTTGGTGGTCAGGATACACAAAGCTGTGTACTCTTCTGCTGGTATTAAAAGTCTGAGTCAGGGCTGGGAGATTAAACTCAATGGTAGACTGCTTCCCTGCCACGCACAAGGCATTGGGTTCAGTCACCAGCACTGTGCAGAGTCAGAATCAGACTGAAGTCTCCCCTCAGTGCTTTCCTGTTGGAGCATACTAATTCATATCAATTAACATCCTTCACTCTGTATTCTCTTGTTAGTGTAAATGTGAGGTGGGGCTGAGATGGGGGAACCCACTGCTGGAGGTCTTTCCTTTTATACTACCCTGGGCTCCAAGCCCACCAATTGAGTGCCAGGACTACAAGGGAGGGAGGAGTGACAAGAATGCTGAAAAGAAAGGAAACTGGAAACACTTTTTTTTTTTTTGAAGAGAGAAAGAATAAGTTTTATTTATTTTTTCTTCTGGACTTTGTTTCTCAGGCACGTAGCTGTGTTTGTGGTGCTGGGGTTTGAACCCGGGTCCTCACACATGCCAGGCGAGCATTTTAACTGATCCACTGCTCCAGCCCCGAGGAAAGTGGAAACGTTAGGTCCTAGGAAGAAAGCTACTGATATCAGACATAATAAAAAAAAGCCTCCCTGTGAAACACCGTGAAGTATTCTCTTGTGAATGTTAATGTGCTGAGAAGCTTTGGCTCCTGGCTGCTAGGTGTATGAGACGCCTAGTAGTTCTGCATATATGCAAATCCTGTTCTGCTTCACCTTTTGGAAGAATGGAGTTCTCCTCTGGCTGTTCCCTAAAGACTGGAAACTGTTGTTTTGTGGTTACATATTTCAAAAAAAGTAATAGAAGTAACACCGTTCTTTGTGTATTTTTATGTGCTTTAATTTTCCCAGATGAGCCAAATGAGGTAATCCTGGGTCTGAAATTGAGGAAGCTTAGAAAATCAGCAGTGTTACCATACTGCATTTGGTGAACAGCAAAGCAAAACAAAACAAAAGCCCTGAACCGACGTGAAGATATTTTATTGTCTTATTCTCACTCCTTTGACTGTTCATATGTATCACTGCAAAAATATCAGTATTACTCATTACAGGATTTTACCACGGTCCTGGTTAAGGTGTTGGATGATGTATGAAGTGTGCAACATATCTCCATTTTAAATTTGAAAAAGAAACGTGATTTTCAAAACAAATCTGCCCTCTGTTCTGGAATAAGGGATTGTGAACTTGGATCCTTATTTAATAACCAAAAGTGCCATTAGTTCTGTTATTAAATAAATCATCCAAGGATAAGAATGGGCAGGGTTGTAGGATTCTGTCCTGTGTCCGTGTGACTTCAAAGCCTGTGTCACTGTATCGCACTGTAATGAGATTATATAATGCTACCTTTCATTTTCTCAGCTATACTAGAGTGAACCAGAGCAGGCTAAGAATACAATGTTGTAAATATTTGCTTTAAAATACAATTGTGTGACTTTCAAGGTCATTTTGACTTTTTTGTTTATTAAAAGAGTGATCGTTTTGTTATACCTTTGAGAATATTGGAAACTAATATTAATTAATCTTGTTACCTGAGAAGGTTTCTTAAGGATAATTGGATCAAGAAGGACATAGGGTAAATGAAGGTTAGAGTTGATGCTGCTAAAGAGTTGCTAGTCAGATTATACAGCATTGTTTTATAATGAAGCACCTATCTCTCAATTTATTACACAAGTTCTTATTTTATGTGATTAGAATTAAAATAATTTTTAAATAATATTTTTTTATAATTGTTTCTCTCTAGTCTTTAAGGTCTTTTTTAACTCTGACAACTCTGACCAGAAGATTCAGATCTCATGGTATTGTTTAAACAAGTCTGGACAAAATCATGGTCTTTAATTTGTCAGAGAACACTCAAGAGTACAGTCTTAAGCCAACAGATGTATGTTCTTTTTTTCCCAGACCTGTTTAAAGAATACAATGAGACTTAGACTCATCTGGCCATAGACTTTATAACTGAAAGAAACCTTTGAGATTTAAGGATACCCTTTTCCATCTTTCCCTATCCCTCCTGCTCTTAAAAAAAAATGACAATAGGATGTCTAGAAAAGTTAATAGTTTAATAGAAAAGTCTTTTTGTAAGACCCTTTTTATTTGGCTTATATTTCAACAGTCCAGATGAGAAATAATAGGTGGTTTAGTTGGTAATTTGTTGTATAGGTATATATTGTGACTAAAATTTGTCAAGTAAACCTTGGTGTGGTCTTCCCAAGTTTCACTTATATTCAAAGACATTTTATGTATTTATAGGAAATTTGCATTGCAAAACACAATGAAAAATTCCAACAACGCTTTCGGAGTGAAGAAGAATATAGAACTCATCACATGGTACAACTAGTAAGTTTGGGCTCTTGGAGACTTGGAACAAACTTTTATGTGTGTTGAGGTAGATAAAATCTATAGATAATCATATAACTAGATGTTAGCACAGGGTGTGTGTGTGTGTGTGTGTGAATCTAAATATGCATGCATGGTTTTTCTTTTTGATTGTTTGGTTTTAGTTTTTGCGATACTGAACATTGAACCCAGGGCTTCACACATGCTATAATTTCAGTGTTCAACCACTAAATTATTTCCACTACCATTTTTAATTTATTTTGAGACAGGATCTCGCCATGTTGTCTAAGCTGGCCTGAAACTTGTGATTCTCTTGCCTCAGCCTCCAGAATAGTTGGGTTTATAGGCATGCTTTGCTAAATGAATGGCTTTGGGGCAGAATCGAGTGGCAAATCCACAGAGTTCTTACTTGCTGCCACCCCACATACTCTTGCCACCAGAGTGGTACATTTGTCACAATCCCCAAACCAACATTGACATATTACCCAAATATCATTGTTTATATTAGGGTTCTTTCTCGGTTTTGCATGATCTACTGACTGATACATGAATCTGTTCTTGTAGTGTCATGCAGAATAGTTTCACTGCCCCGAAAATCGTTTGTTCTGCCTGTTCGTCCCTCCCTTTCTCTAGACCCTTTGTGGCCCTGGCCTTTTCGCCACCTCTGTAGTTTTGTTTTCCATCTTGTGTAGTCGGAATCATACAGCATGTAGCCTGTTCAGGCTGGCTTCTTTCACTTAGTAATATGAACTTAAGGCTCCTTTTTGTTTTTGTGCCTTAACAGCTCATTTTAAAAAAAAATTTTTATTAAGGAGTTGAGTTATTATATATTATAAATAGTTATAAAGTAACAATGTTTTAGGCATATGTTCTTAAACCAGAATTACCCCCACATCACCCACCCTCCAGTCTCTTGATTCTTCTATATTTTGCCCCACAAGCAATATAAATGCTTAGACTGTGAATTTTCCTGAATTAAATGATTGCATAAGTATTATTGGATTCTCAGGGGGATAAAGAGCACGCTACATTGTTGTGTTCCTGGATCCCATCCTGTTCTCCCTATCCCCTTCACCACTTATCCCCTGCCCTTTCTCCCCCACCATCTATGGTTTTGCTAAATTATATGTTGCCTATGCCTTTGTTGAGTCTAATTCATGAGGTTGACTACCTTTCACCCATGACTAGGTTTAGCTCTAGCCTGCACAAATGAGTGAAAACATTCGACCCTTGACTCTCTGGGTTTGGCTATCTTTGCTCAGCATGATTTCTTCCACTGCCATCCATTTACCTTCAAAGGCTGCAATATCATTGTTTCTAATTGCTGAGTAGAATTCTACTGTGTATGTGTGTGTATGTATGTGTGTATGTATGTGTGTGTGTATGTATGTGTGTGTGTGTATATGTATAACACACACATACACATATATATACCACAGTTTTTGGATCCCATTCATCCTGGTTGGTTCCATAATTTAGCTATTGTAAGTTGAGCTGCTATGAACATAGATTTTGCTGTGTTGCTGTAATGTGCTGATTCTAACTCCTCTTGAAATATACCCAGAAGAGGGATAGCTGGATTGTATGGTGATTCCATCCCTAATTTTTTGAGGATTCTCCAACACTGCTTTCCAGAGCAGCTGTACCAGTCTGCAGTTCCACCAACAGTGTGCTGGTGTCCCTATCTCCTTGCAACCCCTCCAGCATTTGTTATTGTTTGTATTCTTCATCTTTGCCAGTCTGACTGGAGTGAGGTGAAATCTTAATGTAGTTTGATTTGCATTTCTCTGATTACTAGTGATTTAGATCACTTTCTCATGTATTCTTTGGCTTGCTCAATGTCCTCTGTTGAGAAGTTTTTATTTAGCTCTTTGGCCCATTTATTGATTGGAATTTTTTTTTTTTGTATTTAGATTGTTGAGTAGTTTGTAAATTTTGGACGTTAGTCCCCTGTTGGAAGAATCACAGGCCATGGGTTATCTCCCATTCTATAGGTTGTCGCTTGAGGATTTTGACCAGTTCCTTGACTGTGCAGAGCTTTTTAGTTTAATGGCAACCCACTCGTTGATTTCTTCTTCTTCTCCTCCTCCTCCTCCTCGTCCTCCTCCTCCCCCTCCTCCTCCTCCTTCTCCTTCTCCTCCTTCTTCTTAGGATAGTGAAAGAGAAAGAGAGCATCAATTTTATTCAGTTTTTTACGTGGCCCTCATACATGCTGGGTAAGCCCTCTGAGCCACCACTCCAGCCCCACCTCCCTCATTAATATTTTACTTAAATTCTTTCGCTTTAGGAGTCTCGTTGAGAAAGTCTTTGCCTACTCCTGAATGCTGTAGTGTTGGTCCTAACTTTTCTTCTAACAGTTGCATGGTAGCTGCTTTTATTCCTAGTTCCTTGTTCCATTTAGATTTGATTTTTGTGCAAGGTGAAAGATAAGGATCTAATTTTGGTTTTCTGCAAGTGGCTGTCCAGTTTGTCCAGCACCATTTGTTGAATAGGCTGTCTCTCCTCCATGTTATATTTTGACCCCTTTGTCAAAGATCAGATGTTTAAAGATTTGTGGGTTTGTCTCAGAGTCTTCTATTCCATTGGTCTTCATTCTTATTTTGATACCAGTACCTTGCTGTTTTTGTTGCTACAGCTCTGTAGTATAGTTTTAGATCTGGTACTGGGAATCCACCTGTTTCATTTTTCTTGCTTAGTAATTTTCCAGCTTATTCTTGGTTTCTTGTTCCAAATGAATTTGAGAATTGCTTTTTCCATATCTGTAAAGAATGACATTGATATCTTGATGGAGATTGCATTGAATCTATGTAGTGCTTTTTGCAGAAGGGACATTTTAAGTGTATTAATTCTGCCTAACCAAGAGCATGGAACAGCTTTCCATCTTCTCAGGTCTTTTTCGATTTCTTTCTCTCAGCTTATTTATTTTTTAGGGCTGAATACTACTCCATTTTATGGATATACCACAGTTTATCCATTCACTCACTGAGAAACATCTTGGTTACTTCCAAGCCTTGGCAGTTATGAATAAAGTTACTATAAATGTCCATGCAGAGGTTTTTATTTGTTTGTTTGGTGTACCTAGGGATTGAACCCAGAGGTCCTTTAACACTTAGCTACATGGCATTTTGAGATGGGGTCTTGTTCAGTTGCTGAGGCTCTTGGTAAATTGCTAAGGCTGGACTCAAACTTGAGATCCTTTTGCCACCTCCTCCCAAGTCACTGGGATTACAGCCATGCAGCACTGTGCCTCGCCATGTAGGGGTTTTGGTGCACTAAGTCACAGCTCATTTGGGTAAATGACAAGCTTCATTTCTGGATAGTAGGGTAAGAAACTACCAAACCAGCACCAGTTTGCATTCCCACTATCAATAAATTGAGTGTTCTTGGTCCATTCCTTCTCCAGCTTTTTCTGTTGTTAAGATTTTGAATTCTAACAGGTGTATAGTAGTATCTCATTGTTTTAGTATACAGTTCCCTAATGACATATGATGTTGAGTGTATCATATGCCCATTTGCCATCTGCAGGTCTTTATCTTTTTTCCATATTGCATATCTTCTTTAGTAAGGTGTGTGTTTGGATCTTGCACAGTTTTTAATTACGTTTCTGCTTTTTATTGTTGAGTTTGAGGAGTTCTTTATATGTTTGAATAATAGTCCTTTATCAAATGTTTCTTCTACAGATAGTTCCCCCTAGTTTGTGGCTTGTATTCTCATTCTCTAAAGCATGTCCTTCCTCGAGCAGGGATTAAAAATTTAAACAATTTCTAGCAAAGTCGTGTACTGGTTCTGTCTTTTGTAACTGGTAAGCCATCTGAAAGTCGTCATCAGGGGCTGCAGCGCTGGCTCAGCGGTTTCGGCGCTTGCCTGGCAAGCACGAGGACCCGGGTTCAAACCCCAGCACCACGTACACAGCTGAGTGTTGGAGCAACGAAGGCCATGTGAAAAACTAAATAAAGTTGTTTCTCTCTTTCTCTGTCTCTCTCACTGTCCCTCTCTCTTTAAAAAAAAAAAAAAAATTAAAAAAAAAGTCATCATCAAACTCAAGGCCATTTTCTCCTATGTAATCTGGTTGTAGTTTTCTGGTTTTGCACTGTACTGTCAGGTTTGTGATCTGTTTAATGTTTTGTGAATGGCGTAGGTCTCTGTAGATTGATTATTTTGCATGTTGTATGTCCAGTTGATTCAGCACCATTTATTTAAATGATTACCTTTGGACTGGGGATGATGTTCAGTAGTAAAGTACTTGCCTGGTTTGAATAAGACCCTGGGTTCAGACCATATCACCATAAAAAGTTTAAATAAATACGATTTTCTTTGTTCCATGAATTGCCTGTGCCCCTTATTCAAACAAAGATCAGGTGGTGGTATATTTGTGGCTCTATTTTGGGGCTCTCTGACATGTTCTGTTGATCATGCCTTTTGCCTTTCCATTTAAATTTTAGAATCATCTTAATAGACAAAGTAACTTGCTGAGATGTGATTGGAACTGAATTGAACCTAAAGAATAAGTTAACAATTTTGAGTTTTTCTACCCACAAACAAGGAATATATTCCCATTTAATTCCTCATAATTTTATTCATCAGGTTTTATATTTTCTTCATAGATCTTTTATATGTATGTATGTAGGTATCTGTATGTATATGTACAAATAACACTGTAAATAGAAATTCCAGGATTTGTGTGTGTGTGTGTTTGTGGTTCTGGTATTGAATCTAGAATTTTTTTTTTCATATCAATATTCTTTTGGCTCATATTAACTGGAAACAAAAACAGTTTTATTTTTCCTTTCCCAATCTGCATGTCTTTATTTCATTTTTCTTATTACATTAGCTTGGGCTTCCATTATTTTGTTAAAAAGGTGGAATGAGAGGGAGCATATTTGTTTCTTCCTTAGCAGAAAGCTCCATTCTCTCACCGTTACATACGATGTTATCTGTAGGTTTTTTGGTAAATGTTGTTTATCAAGGTGAGAAAATTTCCCTATATTCCTAGATTGCCAAGAACATTGTATTTTAAAATTTTTCATATTTTAGCATAATGTTAACAGGCAAAGGGCTTACATTTATCTCTATTAATCTTATAAGTTCATTTTGGCACAGTTTAGCTAAAGCTGCTCCTATTCTCAATCTTAAACATAAAATTAACCAGACTGTCCATAAACTGTAGGATTACCATTCTCTTAGAAACTAGAAATATCAGGGACTGGAGTGGTGGCTCAGCGGTTACAGTGCCTGCCTGGTATGCGTAAGTACGCGGGTTCAAACCCCAGCTCCACGAACACAGTGAAGTGTTCAAGCAACGATAGTCACTGAAAAACTAAATAAAATTGATTCTGTCTTTCTCTCTCTCACTCACTGTCCCTCTCTCTTTAAAAAAAAAAAAAAAGAAAGAAACTAGAAATAACAAATTAATGCTTTTTATTTTTCATTTCTCCTTCCATCAGTCAGAAACTACTTGGTAAGATTAGATAAGGGACAAGTGAGACAGGTGAATAAGGATTCCCCTTACTGTCACCATGTGTTACTCAGTTATCAACTTAGTTATCAAGATTCCATGGTTAGACCTTTTTTTCATGAAGGTTTTAGTGTCTGATAAATGGCTGGTTACCTGTTCAGATACTTCCTTAAAGAGTTCTGTGGGAGTAAGAAGGGTAAATATGCACAATTTATACTTAATAGAATCTCAAAGATAAATGTCATAAGTTGCTTAGAGCCTCACCAAGTTGCCAAGGCTGGCCTTGAACTTGCAGTCCTCCTGCTTCCAGCCTCATGAGTCCTGGTATTAAATAGGTGTGCACTACCATTCCTGGCAGATCATTGTTTTTCATAGCTAGATTTTTGTTCCATGTCCCACCCTATCCTCTCCCAGTTCAAGGGGTTAAACCCAGGCAAGCATTCTGTAATTGAGCTCCATCTCCTTGATTGTTAAAAATGTAGATGTAAACTTAGTATTTCAGTACTATCCCCTAAAAATCCTTGCAAATTAAAAATGTAAGACTAAAGAAGTTTATTTTAATATTGGATGTAAACTCCCTAAAAAATCAAAGAGAACACAAAGGTTAGTTGCTTATTAAGAGTGATTTGTTTCTTTGTTGGTTGGTTGGTCCTGGGAATGGATCCCGTGCTCACATGCTAGGCAGGTGCGCTGTCACTGAGCTGTACTACACCAAGGCCCCATTTGTTGGTGTTGCTGCTGCTGTTAACTCAGCAGCAAGGTAAGGAAAGAAAGGTATGATCAGGAAACAGTTTTCCCGTTTAAAAATACTACATTCTTGTTTTGTGTAACCACATTCACAACTTGCGGCTTTTATATTATGAAAGTACATATGAAACACTTTTAAGGTGTAGGTCATGGAAACTGATCAGTAGTGTGTGATGTGAATTTCATAAGGTGAGCATACCTGGATAGCTCACAGTGTTAATAGAAACCCAGAGCATTTCACATTAATCATCTAGCGGCTGTCCCTCAAAGGTAAATTAGACATTTCTGGAGTCAGTTCATTCAGTGACTTAATCAACTTTGTTCAGGTAGTAAAGGGGGTAACGTGTTCAACCCAAGCCTGCCGGTTATTGACTGTGATCTTAGGCGCAGCATGACCTAGAGTCTTTGCTCTGTTAAGAGTCTACTTTTTCACACAGACTTATGACCTGGGTCTGTGAACCATTGTTCTCTCTGTATAATCTTTCAGATTTTAATGCCGTTGACAAGTGAGCAGTGTGACCAATGAGTTAATTTGCCTCTGAACTCTCTGTTTTGTATATTATGTTCAGAAATGCAGGTTCACAATTCAAAACTCAGTCTGTGTCTCTTGGAGGTTTTTCTCATCACCTCACCTCTAACATCTGCTGGATACAGTTCTTTTCTCTAAATGTAAGGGGAAAAATCCACTCACCCTTGGAGTCAGTGCTACTCTCGAAGCCTTAGAAAAAAGCTTTGTCCCTTGGGAATCTGCATGTGGGAAGATACTAGTTCATTCCGGATTCCAGGTGGTTGCCAGATTCCACAAGAGTTTGTAACAGTCACTTCCTTTTCTTGCCCAGCCAGGTGGGAGGGTTCTGCGTGTCACTGCCACTAAGTGAACAGAACTGAGCTTGGAGCAGGGGCAAGGAGACGTGAAGTGTTCCTGCTTCACTATGTTCTGGAGCAGTTCTGGGCTTTGCTCTCTAAAGGGGAGAATCCTTTATGTGTGGTTTTGAAGCAGAGCTCAGGTCATAACTCCTGGTGTCACATCTGGAAACCTTTTAAGATCTTGACAGGTGAGCTGGGTGATTAATCAGATCTTTTGACATCTGAAACTTATTGAGAGATGCTTGGCTTTTATCTAGTAGTATTTAGTCATTGAGAATTCTTATGACCTACTTTTAGATAACTCTCTAAACAAAACAAACCAAAAAAGGTCTTTCTGCCTCTGTAAGAGGAAAAAGTGGAGGAATGTTGTTCTTTACGCACTCATAATTTTGTGTCCACCTTGCCATAAATTCAAGGGATTGGATTCAAAGGATGTAAGCCACTACTGCCAAGAAACAAAGTATAACTGGTCTTTGTGACTGTGTGTGATTGTTCTATCCCTTTAGGAAACAGAGTGGCTGTCCAGGCATTCTGCAAACAGATCATTCTACCTGCCCTTCAGTCACGCAGTTCATAAAACAATGCCTTTTCATCCTTCTGCCAAGAATTTTACTTTCATACTTGACACTTTCCTCAGCTTAACTTCCTTCACAATTTCTCAGGAGTATTTATGGGGTAAACTTAATGTTCTGAAGATAATGTCTGATATTTAGGAAACAACTTCTTGCCACAAACCTGGGTTGTGTCTTAATACCTCATTAGGTTATTTGTCCTCCCTACGTCCCAGCTCCGAATCTGTCTTCTCTTGCATTTGAAATCTGAATTAACTTGGCCACTCATAGTTGGCCAAGTTAGAAAACTTGAACTCCTCTTTCTTTCTCCCTTGGTTTTTGACAGCACTAAAGCACACATCTGTTGAACATGCCCATTCTACTCCAACTCCCACTTAGAAATTCTTGCTTTTAAGCCAGGCATGGTAGTGTACATCTGTAATCCCAGTGACTCAGGAGGCTGAGGCAGAAGGATTGCAAGTTCAAGACAAGCCCCAGCAACTTAACGAGATCCTGTCTCAAAATAAGAAAGGGCTGGGGATGTGGCTCAGTGGTAAAGTGCCCCTGATTTCAATCCCCATACCCCCCACCGAAAAAAAAGTCCCTGCTTTTTTCCCCATGGTGAAACTGGTAAATCAATAAATGTTTGACCAAAGGATGAAATGTCTTAAGTAGCTTCTTCCCTGCTATTTCACATGTCTTAGGTGATTTTTAAAAGCATTCTGTATGACTTTCTCTACTCTAGGACCTTACTCAGTTTTCTTGCTTGCACTTCATATTTTCTAAGCCCTATTTTGAAAGCCAGGGATTTTTCCTTGAGTAACTATCTTGATGTCTGTGTATAAATTCTGGTCACATATCTGACATTAAAAACATATCCTAAACGTTTCCTCACTGCCAATTATAAGATGCTTTTATTTTAAGTAGTTGTAATTAATAGCTTATGAAGTAGTTTCTCAATCATTCCTATACTTTAAAAATTCTTATTGTATATAATGAAGAAGTACATGATCATTTTAAAAGATTGAAATATTACAGAAAACAGGTATAAAGGAAAATCAACTTCAAAATTGATAGTTCTTTTAACAAGGACTTCTGGAACTATTAGGATACATTGATTTTTTTTAAAGAGAGAGAAAATAATCAAATAATCAAATTTATTTATTCTTTCATCTGGCCTTTTTTTCTCTGACACTTAGTTGTGTGTGTGGTGCTGGGGTTTGAGCCCAGGTCCTTGCACATGCCAGGCAAGAGCTCTAATAGCTGAGCCACTGCTCCAGTCCCTACATTGATTTCTTGACAAGACTCTCAGAGAAAGATTGTTAGGATAAAGTTTTTGTTTCAACATTAGACTCATGCTGTGAAAGATGAAGAGATTGTTTGCCTCATACTTTCTCCCAACTCATTTCCTCCACCCCCCAATCTACTCTTCACAATGTAAAAATAATATTTAGATAACTTTTTAAATTCTTTATCATATTCATAATTCTCAGTCGCTTAGATTCAGTTTCATATCTAAGTTCAGTGCTTATTGGGCTTTTACCAGATTTTTATTTGAGTTAATTTTTGTTCATCTGGGAGTTGGTTAGATTTCTTTAAGGTACCATTTTGGGAAAGATCTACCTTCTGAGTTCTTGCCTGTTTTGAGAATGCCTGTTCATTTCCTTCATACATACAGGCTGGGTCATGTGGTCATTTCTTCCCCAACAAATTTTGGAAACACTACCATATATATTGTGCACTGAATGTTGCAGTGAAGAGGTCTACAGCTCTTAAAGCCGTCTCCTCCCCATAGGCCCCCCCTCTATAGTACATTTGATTTTTATGTCTGATATTCATAAAAATTTTTCTTTGTTCTGAAGTCTCATCCTTTACCAGGTGATAAGTGTGCATCAGGTTTTCTTAAACTGTTCTGAATCTGGTAGATGACCTATTTAAAGAACCAATGAGGTCCACATCATATTCTTATTCTGGTGCTGTCTTCTGTCTAAACATTGCATCTCTTTGTGCTTGGCCATTTCATTTTGTGTGATGTCTTCAGGCATGTATTGTTTCCTTGCAGTTTCCATGTAATAGAATAGCTGCCACCTTTCCATACCAAATATGAATGTGTAGATCCACCCCTGTCCCCATACTATTTCCTTTCCTATTGATTCTCTTCTTGGAATGGGAAAGAGAGAATCTGGGTCTGCACTGGCCCCTACTCAGAGGGCTATTTCTGCTCCCCCTTTGCCATTTGTGAATCCCACGAGGTTCCCCTGTGTGATTTATGGAAAGCCTTTATTGTCTTTTCCCTCTTCTTTCATCTACATCCATCATAGTATTTATTCTGTGATAAGGATTCAGATATTTAGAGACACTCTCATCTTCTCCTATGACCTGCCCATGTTCCCTAGTTTTTGTCACTGATGAAAGTTGATAACTTTTTTGGACTGATTTATTTTTGAGAGAATTTAGTCTTGTACCAGAGGTCCAAAGATGGCTTTCAATACTTTTCCTTACTATGGTCAAAATTTTATTGTTTGTGGCAGGTATATATATCATAATATATAGCTTGAAGTTAATATCTCCTTGTTTAATTTAATTTGAAGCTAGTGTTTTCTTCTCAAATTATCTTTTTTCCCCTTTGTTTCAAGAAGAAAAAAAAGCCAGGAGTGGATTTACTATCTGTAATTAGAAAGTTCCATGCCCATACTTTATGGGCTTTCAGTTTCTAATTATTTTAATGTAGTCACCAAAATGGCCTGATGAGTGATAGTTTCATTGCCCTGAAAACATTTTTGATGTTTGTTGATGTGGTTTTTTGTTTTGTTTATTTATGTTATACCTCTCTAACTTTGGGTACGTGCTAATCTATTTCAGGCTTTATTTCAGGTTTTATTGTATCCTTATGTAAATAATTATATTATCAAATTATATTTTATTATGTAGTGTTATATTACATTACACTTTATTCAAAATAATCAGTCTGTCACATCTCGCTTCCAACTTCCTCCATTTATAGTTTACCCTTACTTTTAATGCATCAAAAGAATGTAGGAGATCTCCTTGTCTATTCTTGGTGTCATCCCTACCCCCACCGCTGGTACTGGGGATTCAACTTAGGTGCCCTTTGCCACTGAACTACCTCTCCAACCTTTTTATTTTGGGAAAAGATAATAAACTATCTTATTATTATCTAGTGGGAATAAAGGAGTGAGGTGATAGAATTAAAGAATAGTATAGGTTTGAGCTTGAAAAGAACAGTTTTAGAAGAAAGAAAAGTTAATTTCTATGTGAAATTATCTGGTCTTATGGGAGGTAGCCTCAGTTTTTAAAACACAGTAGGAAAACAAAGTCCTAACCCATTTACCTACCATTTGCTTAACTAAAGCATATTCTGCCAAATGAAATTTTATTGTACACCTTTTAGATGACTGAGTAATATGGGAAAAACTAAAAATTTTCTGTACATCTATAAAGTATGATATTAAGCCAAGTGTTTGACAGGTAATGTTTGAAGAGTATTTTTTTAACTGCTGGTTATATTGGTTGAAATAATATATCATATCTGAATTACCAGTTGGTTGCTGGTTTTATCAATAAAGTAATAGTATGTTTCTTTCTTTGGAGGCAGCTCACATTCTCCCTTGAATTTTGCTATAATGCCCAAAAGGCATCTCATTCTGGAGATAGCCTGCCTTCTCCCTTGAATGTGTATCTGCTTTCCTAATTAGATCTGAGTCTCTGTAAGTAAATAAATAAACAATAAATTAATAAATAATAAATAAATCCAACTATATTTGAGTTAGCAGAATATAGTAGAAATATTTTATACTGAACTGTTTAAGGTCAAACTCACAAGATAAAAAGTTTTTAGTTCAGAGATTTCATTTTACTTTATATCAGTATAAATTTTGAAACAACAATTTTTATTAAAAAAGAGTGCACCATTTAATAAAACATTCTGTTAAATGAGTCATTCTCTTAAGTTGTGCAGTTTACATTTTGGAGTGGGGAGAGAGTATGCATGTGTGTGTGTGTTTTCTATTAATGGTAAAAATGAATGGGACACAACATAATGGAATCAATTTTTTTACCAGAAGAGAGAAAAAGTACATGATGAAGAGGAAAGAAAAAGTGCCTGGGTTAGTCAAGAGAGACAGAGAACACTGGATAGGCTTCGAACATTTAAACAGGTAATGAAAGTATGGCCCATGTTTTCATTGCTTTTCAGACAGCTACGTAGATGCCTTTTGTAGGATTTCTAATTTAAAATATGACGGTGGCAGTCCTTCCTCACCCAATAGTTTTGATCCTCTGATCCCCTTTCTTCAGGTTGTTCCAGAATTAATATTCTTGTGCACTTTGGTATACAGCTTCAGTAATATAAGAGGAATGATCAGGATCCCTGAGAAGCCTGGATTCCTCTTGGATTTTATAAAAATAGCTAATTTTCAAATGAATGTCCAGCTCACTTATCAAGTTGTTATTAATTCTATGTATGTCAGCCTATGATAGTAATGTATAAGGAATTTGGAATTAGTGGACCAACGTAGTGCTTGAGTAGGTTCCTTGCCAGGCTAACCTGTGATTCTGGACAGCTATCACAGCGTCTAAACATCTCAGAACTTTTCTTTAGCCTCATGTTTCTAGTTGTTAAAGTGCTCTGGAGCTTTCCTTCAGTTCCTCCTTACTGAGGGATCTCTGTTGTAAGTGAAGTGAACTTTTGATCACGTCCTCTTTGTTTTACAGTAAGAAAATGGGATGCAGTGAGGGCATTAATGCTGGGTTTTTACGCAGTAAAAGATATAAAGTGAGACTATTGTACATCAGTAATCCAAAAGATTTTATTCCCTCTTCTTCCTTCTGTCGTAAAATGCATATGCTGTTTTTTTAATGCATATCCTTATGCATTTTTTTGAGAGACAAGGACAGTGAGAGAGACAGAATCAATTTTTAATTGAGTTTTTCACATGGCTTTCATTGCTCTGACACTTATTTGCGTACATGGGTGCGGGGGTTCAAACCCATGTACTTGCACTGCCAGGCAAATGCCATAACCACTGAGGCACCGCTCCAGCCCCATAAAATGTTATGAAAGAGTTTTTATTATGCTATCTAAGCATTTTTTTTAAAAGAGAGAGTGACAGAGAAGAGAGAATCAATTTTAGTTTTTCATGTAGCCTTCGTTGCTCCAACACTTCTTTGTATACATGGTGCAAACCTGCATCCTTGGGCATGCCAGGCAGTCACTGTAACCGCTGAGCTGCTCCAGCCCTATGTAAGCCTTTGTTAAAAAAAAGTTTAAAAAAAATTTTAATACACAGTCATTGAAAAATATATAAGAAACTAATACTAGTTTCTTAGTTTTCTGCACACCAGTAACATATGCTTGACATCATTTATGTTTTGTGCTTTAAATAATAATTTTTTCCATTAAATTAGTAATTCATCAAAGATTTTCAAAAACCATGCAATAATTTTGAACAGTTAGCTTCTTCAGTAGGTAATAGGAGCTGATGATAATTGTTGGAGAGGTATTAGGCATTGTTATTTTAGTTTTCTGGCCTTTTGTTGTTATTTGTTTGTTTTTCCTGAAAAGTCACAAAAGAGCCAAAAATATCTTATTTGAAGGAGGAGCCAGGCACTGTTCATTAATTGTTTCAATGTAGTACAACCAGTTACCATACTTTTGGTATTTTAGAGGTACCCTGGGCAAGTCATACTTAAATCAACACGAGTACGACTGGCTCATGCGAGAAGAAGAGGTGCGACAAGTCCTGTGCTCCGTGAGGATCCATGCGACTCTCTGCCAGGAGTGTTGCAGGCAGAGGAGAAGACTGAAGAGGTGGGAGAAGGTAGAGGCCAGCTTGGGTCACCACAGACAACAGAACCCCAGAGCCTTGTACAACTTGAAGATAATTCATCAGCACAACTTGAAGCCATGTCATTACCTCTCAGTGGTGTTACCTCTGAACTGCCTCCCACTGTATCTCTTCCACTTTTGAAGAGCAACAACCTCGAACCATGTTCTGTTACCACAGATCCACTCC